>JAHUYU010000542.1:0-20099 GCA_030439765.1 Tripidium arundinaceum | reverse complement strand
CATTAAAGTTCTTCCAGCGGTTCCAAGTTGTCTACTCTTTAAACAAAAAGATTTGGATCAACACTGAACTTAGTGAATTTAGAAGTACCAAGTCTGAGTTTGAAATCTTCGCACAGGATCAATTCCTTGTCTTTGTGTGAAGTAGCGTCTATCTCATCTCTGGAGACCAACTATGTAATAAGGTTTCCTCTATGCATTATAGTTACATTGGCATGAAAGAAGTTAGTCCCTACATCCCCAAATTTTATGCATTTGAGTGCACCTCTCTGCTTCCAATAAAGTTTTTGTTGCTCAAGTAGTGATAGCAAATGATCTTTTAGAATCTCTTTGAAGTTCCATTCTTCAATACTACTTATATCTCTAAAGTCACCTAGAACTTCCAGGGGTTGCAGTGTTGTTCTGACATTAGAAATGATAGTTTTAATACCTATCTTTGTAGCATGCCATTCTTTTAGCTTTTTCCTAAGAAGTTTGAATTTTGTTGTTATGGACTTTGCACAGTCCTCATGGGTTGACCAACAATCATCTAGCAAGTTTGGGAACTGATCACTCAATAGCCAATAATTTTCAAATCTGAACACTCTACTCCTTTGAATGGTTGTGGAGATAGTTACCACACAAGGTGTGTGGTCAGAAGGTGTCATATCTAGGGATCTTGCTATGGTGTTGGGGTAGGAAAGGTTCCAACTGTTGATGTGAAAATCCAATCTAGTTTCAATGGTTGCATGTTTGACTTGGTAAATTTCCTACCTTGTAGAATAATTTCATTCAGTCCTAGAACACTGATGGCATCATTAAAGAGGAACATTTCAGAGATGTTACCTCCTGGCTTATTTCTATCCTCTTGCTTTCTAATCAAGTTGAAGTCCCTCATAATGATCCAATCAATATTTTTAGGCATTTGAAAGTCTTTAAGCTAGGTCAAGAAAAGTTCCTTCTGTTTTGTTGTACAGGGACCATACACATAGGTTAACACCCAATTTGCATTATTATGCACAGAACTGAACTCCAAAGACAAGGCAAAGTCATTATTGAATATTTTAGTTCCTGTAAAGAGGGAACTTTTCCAGGCCACTAAAATACTCTCTAAAGCCCTAATAGAAGGAATGTATTCAAAAGCATCAAGAGCAGCTAGATAGATATTTTTCAAAAATTGTCTGTCAAAAAACCCTTTTTAGTCTCCTACAAGCAGATAGTGTCATAGAGGGACTATGAGATTTTATCCTTAACAACATCCCATTTCCACCTTGCATTAATACCTCTGACATTCCAAGTCAGAATATTCCAATTCCTAGAAGAGTTTGAATTCGTAAGGAAACTCAGAAACACAAAATCTGATGACCACAAGTTTAACAAGTGTCATGACATCACAGACCATCTCTAACCCAGAGTTGCAATAGTACAAAAGAGTTGGGATTCTAATAGTCCCCTGGTTGACACTAAAACAACAGAAAAGAGCTAGCAACTCAACAATCATCAGCATTTCCCTTATCGTCAAGTTCTTCCTGGCTTTTTTCCTCGTCCAAACCGCCCTCGTTCGCATCCTTGCCGCCATGGCTCTGTTGGCATCTGGCCACCAGCTGAGAATGTTCCTTGCTCCAGATGCCTCTTCTCTGGGCACGCAAGACGTGATTGCAGGTGGCCAATAAGGTGCCGCACGTGCCATGCATCACTTTGTGCCCTAGGCTTAACACAATTAAGCCGCGACAGCTTACCGACATAGTTAAAGGGAAGGAGGCAGTGTGCACACAACTTGATTGGTTCAAACCTCTAGCTAAATCGAGCCCATCGTGGCCACATGTCTTTAGTTCCTTTGGGGAGCTGGCCAAGGCCCTCTCGCCTTCCTGGGTCAGTGTGGAACTTGCGCCCGAATTGATGGTAGCTTGGCCTATGGGCCCTATGTCTTTGGAAGTGGGGCTCCCCTCTCTTATGTTGAGCCGGTCGCTTGGTCTTTAGCCACCCCTTCGTCTTCCCCCTTCTTTACTCTGAGCGCGGCTACTCTTCCACTAAGACAGCAAACCCCAACCTCGTGCTATAGTGCAACCTACCTCTGCTTCCTGACGACTCGGAGACGATCATGGCGTATGAGCATGCAGGCCCTAGGTCATTTGTCCCACGGACCTTGGTCTCAGAAGACATGGTTAATCGATCGAGATGGTCCAGGTGGTGGCTTTAAGAAGGCTGACTCCAAAGAATGAAGACCTCGCCAGCCTGACCATCGTGCCTCTGCCGAGTAATGTGCTTGACTTCAAAGTGGTTGATGAGGTCCTCAAAGAATTCTTTGATGCTAGAAGGATCATGATTACTAATATTCAGCCATGTAGTCTCGGCCAAGCGTATGTCAGGTTTGCCAGAGTTCTTGACAGAGACACTCTCATTCAACAAGGCCCTATTCTGTTTGATAATGTTGCGCTTATCTTTGTCAAGCATAGTGAGGGCAAAAACTAGAGGAGAGTGTATTTTATACAGAATGTTGGTTGATGCTGTTGGGGTTTCCTCCTGACTATCAGGAAGAATAGTTTTTTTAGGATGCGATCAACTCCTTTAGGGAAGTCCTTTTCTGGGAGAAGGAGTATGGGTGCTTGACTAGAGTCATAATCAAGGCTCGGGTGATTGATCTCAGTCTGTTTCTCACTTTATAGTTTTCTCTGAATCTGTGGGATTTGAAACTGACTCCTGGACAGTGCAATGAGAGATTCTGCAACATAACCTATTAGGGGGAGAGCCCCAGGATGGAGACCCTGTACCCAAACTCCTAATTGGGGATGGAGACCCTTTTGCCTTTTCTGGTCTTGGACAACCAGGGGTAGGACCAGATCAGTAGGAACAGCAGGAGCAACAACTAGAATAGGAAGCTCCATGGGGCCCATGGCCTGAACCACATTAGCAGGGACAACAAGCAGAGCAAGTTAACTTGCAAGTGCTAGTAGTATAGGACCTAAATCTAGAACCACCTTTGCAGCCAATGGATGTTGCCCTGAACAACCCAGCTCAATAGCCGGATGAGATTCTACAAAATGATCCCTAGGAGGTCATTCTAAACCCAGCTCATCTAGAAGGAGATTTCCTAGAGCTTAATGATCTGCTAGGAGGTAATGCAATGTTGGAAGAAGTAAACCTAGCTCAGGAAGTTCATGGGAATGCCCCTTTGCAATGATTTCAGAGGAGGAACATCTTCTGCAGCTGGCTAATGAAATGCAGCAGCAGATCCATGTACTCTCGGTGGAAGTTTGGACGAGGAAATCCCCTTGGACCAACTCATTGTTCTTGATGAACTCAACCTGCCTGTTGATATAAATAATCCCGTAGTTCCCCTAGAACAGCAAGATCCTAAAGCTTCAATTCAAGACCTGAATATGGGGATGGTTCTAATGAGGAAGCACGATGTGGAACTAGTTTTCTCAGATTAGGAGAAATCCAAAACTGCCGAGGCCACAAGAATCTGGCCAAACTTCTTCTGCAAAGGTAACTAAGATCATATCAATGTCAAGATTCCCACTGAATTTTTAAATTTTTTACTATAATGCTGATGTCTCAAGATAACTAATGCTGGGCAAAGGAGTTTCTGACATCCAATGCCAACCAGTGCTTGGAAAGTAAGTTTGGCACCATAAGCTATTTCATAGCAAAAAATGTCCCTCTAACAAGGGGCTTACTTGCTCAACAGGCACTGAATCTGAACAAGAAGATAGAAAGAAGTCCTTTCTAACAATAGAGGAGGTGCAAGGAGGAAGATCCAAACACCTCAAGCCCTGCAACTAGAAAGTGAGTCAATAAGAGAAGAGCACCGGTGGTGGATAGTGAGGTAAGGAGTGAACTAATAATGGACTTAAAGCCTCCACTTGTTCAAATAAAAAATGTCTAGCTTGTTCTCCTTCACCCCCTTATATCCACTAAAGTAATTAGAAACTTGGGTGTGCAGTTTCGTGAGATGGACCCCGAGCGCCTAATGGATGTAGCTCTACTGAAGATGGAAAAAAAGGCTCGACCAGTGGCCAAGAAGAAAGGAAGGAAGGGAACCAGAGGGCAGACAGATGTTGAGGAGGAAAAAAGCCAGGAAGAACTTGACGATAAGGGAAATGCTGATGATTGTTGAGTTGCTAGCTCTTTTCTGTTGTTTTAGTGTCAACCAGGGGACTATTAGAATCCCAACTCTTTTGTACTATTGCAACTCTGGGTTAGAGATGGTCTGTGATGTCATGACACTTGTTAAACTTGTGGTCATCAGATTTTGTGTTTCTGAGTTTCCTTACGAATTCAAACTCTTCTAGGATTGGAATATTCTGACTTGGAATGTCAGAGGTATTAATGCAAGGTGGAAATGGGATGTTGTTAAGGATAAAATCTCATAGTCCCTCTATGACACTATCTGCTTGTAGGAGACTAAAAAGGGTTTTTTGACAGACAATTTTTGAAAAATATCTATCTAGCTGCTCTTGATGCTTTTGAATACATTCCTTCTATTAGGGCTTTAGAGAGTATTTTAGTGGCCTGGAAAGTTCCCTCTTTACAGGAACTAAAATATTCAATAATGACTTTGCCTTGTCTTTGGAGTTCAGTTCTGTGCATAATAATGCAAATTGGGTGTTAACCTATGTGTATGGTCCCTGTACAACAAAACAGAAGGAACTTTTCTTGACCTAGCTTAAAGACTTTCAAATGCCTAAAAATATTGATTGGATCATTATGAGGGACTTCAACTTGATTAGAAAGCAAGAGGATAGAAATAAGCCAGGAGGTAACATCTCTGAAATGTTCCTCTTTAATGATGCCATCAGTGTTCTAGGACTGAATGAAATTATTCTACAAGGTAGGAAATTTACCAAGTCAAACATGCAACCATTGAAACTAGATTGGATTTTCACATCAACAGTTGGAACCTTTCCTACCCCAACACCATAGCAAGATCCCTAGATATGACACCTTCTGACCACACACCTTGTGTGGTAACTATCTCCACAACCATTCAAAGGAGTAGAGTGTTCAGATTTGAAAATTATTGGCTATTGAGTGATCAGTTCCCAACTTGCTAGATGATTGTTGGTCAACCCATGAGGACTGTGCAAAGTCCATAACAACAAAATTCAAACTTCTTAGGAAAAAGCTAAAAGAATGGCATGCTACAAAGATAGGTATTAAAACTATCATTTCTAATGTCAGAACAACACTGCAACCCCTGAAGTTCTAGGTGACTTTAGAGATATAAGTAGTATTGAAGAATGGAACTTCAAAGAGATTCTAAAAGATCATTTGCTATCACTACTTGAGCAACAAAAACTTTATTGGAAGCAGAGAGGTGCACTCAAATGCATAAATTTGGGGATGTAGGGACTAACTTCTTTCATGCCAATGTAACTATAATGCATAGAGGAAACCTTATTACATAGTTGGTCTCCAGAGATGAGATAGACGCTACTTCACACAAAGACAAGGAATTGATCCTGTGCGAAGATTTCAAACTCAGACTTGGTACTTCTAAATTCACTAAGTTCAGTGTTGATCCAAATCTTTTTGTTTAAAGAGTAGACAACTTGGAACCGCTGGAAGAACTTTAATGGCTTCACCTAGTCCATATGGCTAATAATGAATTTCTTAAGGTGTTGGCCAACTATCAAAGAGGACTTCTATGAGTTATGTAAAGCCTTCTATGAGAACTTAGTTTGTCTCAAGAGTATCAACTCTTGCTTCATTACCCTCATTTCCAAGATTGATGGGGCAAAGTATGTTGCTCATTTCAGGCCCATTTCACTACTGAATTCTTCTGTCAAGTTAATCACCAAGCTACTGGCTAATAGGCTACAACCTTTCATCACTTCACTGGTCCACCAAAACCAATGTGGTTTCATTAAAAGCGGAACTATCCAAGACTGTCTTGCTTGGGCTTTTGAATATTTACATCTTTGTCACCACTTAAGAAAGGAGATTGTGATCCTCAAACTTGATTTTGAAAAATCTTTTGACAAAATAGGGCATCAAGCCATACTCACTTTGATGGAGATTAAGGGTTTTGGGCAAAAGTGGTTGGACTGGATGCAGGCTATCTTCTCCTCAGGAACTTCAGCTGTGCTTCAAAATGGAGTACTTGGAAAGACCTTTCATTGCAAAAGAGGTGTTAGGCAAAGGTGATCCTCTATCTCCTCTTCTTTTTGTCCTTGCAGCAGATTTCTTACAGTCAATGATCAATAAAGCTAAGGACATGGGTCTTCTTCATTTGCCAATCCCCACAAGCTCAACAACTGACTTTCCTATAATACAATATGCTGATGATACTCTAATTATTGTTGAAGGGGACACAAGATAGCGCTTCTTCTAAAAGCCATACTAAATAACTTCTCTATGTCTACTGGTCTCAAAGTGAACTTCAGTAAGTGAATGATGATCCCTATTAATGTCACTGAAGAAAGATTGGAAATCTTGGCTAGGACTTTTGGATGCTCTAAGGGGAGTCTACCTTTCACCTATCTGGGTTTACCTCTGGGCCTAACTAAACCAAGAGTTCATGACTTCCTACCCCTTGTGAACAGATATGAAAGAAGCCTGGCGGGTGTATCCTCCTTTCTGAATCAAGCTGGAAGACTAGAACTGACTAATGCTGTGTTCACCTCTTTGCCAACCTTCTTTATGTGTCCCTTAGCTCTCCCCAAGACAGTAATCAAGCAAATTGATAAGTTTAGAAAGCACTGTCTCTGGAGGGGATCAGACATTAGTGCAAAAAAGTCACCAAAGGCAGCCTGGAAAATGATCTGTATTCCAAAGGGGGAAGGTGGATTAGGAGTAATTGAGAGTGAGAAGCAAAACAAAGCTCTTTTGATCAAGAACTTTGACAAGTTTTTCAACAAATAAGATATTCCTTGGGTAAACCTGATATGGGAAAAGCATTACAAAAATGGGAAGCTTCCAAATCATATAAAGAAAGGGTATTTCTGGTGGAGAGATATTCTAAAGTTATTATCGGATTTCAAAGAATTGGCAGTCCCACAAGTAAGAAATGGAGAAAGCTTGCTGTTCTAGCAAGATAAATGGGCCAATTAAATCCTGGCTACTTCAGCACCAAAACTCTTTTCATTTGCAAAGTGTAAGTTTATATAATTAAAGAAAGCTTTAAACCAAGAAGATTTCATCCAACTTTTCCGGCTACCACTTTCTGATGCTTTCTTCCAGATGCAGGATATTCAGCAAACAATGGCTTCAATGCCCCTTTCTGATGATAATGATTCCTGGGGATACACTTGGGGATCCAATATCTTCTCTTTGTCCAAAACCTACAACATTTTGGTTGGTCATTCAGAGGTTGATCTTACCTTCAAATGGTTGTGGAAGAATTGCTGTCAGTCAAAACACAAGGTCTTCTTCTGGTTGTTGATCAAAGATCGGCTAAGTACCAGGAATCTCTTAAGAAGGAAAAACATGCACTTGGACTTGTATAATTGTGTGCTTTGCAACCTGCTAGTAGAAGAATCCTCACAACGTCTTTTCCTAGACTGTCACTTTGCAAGAATGTGCTGGGATATCATCAACCTTGATGTTTCAGTGGACTGCAATTTCCCAGAAGTCACATCTTTGCTCAAAGACCAGTTACAATCATAGTTCTTCATGGAGGCAATACTCATTATGTGTTGGACAATCTGGACAGCTAGAAATGACCTCATTTTCAAAGGAATAAGATTGGATTTGCAGGACTGTCGAAGATTCTTCTTCAAGGAATTGACACTTCTCTCCTACAGAGTGAAGTCAAGCCTCTCTGAACCACTTCTGTCATGGATACAAACTCCGGGTAGTCAGCTGTCTTTTTCTTATCTTTTTTTGTTTCTTACTTCGTTTCTTAAGTTTTCCTCTGGTTTGTTTCTGTAGCTTTAGCTGTTTTGTAATATCTTTAGCCTTTTGGATTGGTTTTCTGTTTTAGTTTAATAAATTGTTGTAGGGGCATTCCTCAAAAAAAAGAACAGTAAAAGTCTCCAAGTAGCAGGTTTGTGGTAGATGGTTGGATTCTAAAATCTCATTTTAGAATTCAAACGTATGGATCTCATTCTCATTTTCTATAGGAGATTCAAACAAGGTCTTATTCGAGTGATAGTGCAAAGTTGGTTCGTTGTACCCGGCAAAGAAAAGAAAACAAAAGAAAAGGTCTATCACTCTATCTAGATGCACACTCAGGTATTGTCGTGGCTTCTTTTTCTATAAATTTAATGAAACTTTACATAGTTTAACTAGAGGAGAGAAAAATTGCATTCTCTAAAAAGCCCACGGTCACATGAAAAGTTTGACAAAAGATACCATTGGATATCAACCACCGTTGGTGTGCTGTAAGATTGACTGTGACAGGCTGACAGCTTTCACGTCATGCACTATCCTTGCCTAAAAGGTACAACAATTTTATCCTCTTCGGCTGCATATTATTGCAAACAATGAAAGTAGTTTGCTGGTGAGATAATTGAAAGCATTTTCTGCGCTATTGAGAATGAGTAGCAGGATTATACAAACTACGAAGCTCATGTGCCATGAAAAGGATATGGCAAAGCACTGTACATGTTGACGAAATGTTTGTCCACTAAACAATCATGGATGCTTATATTTAATGCAAACAATCATTAGAAACACAAACAATAATGCAAAATTATGTTGCACCTTATATTTCTTCGAATTCGTTTAGGTCCGTCATACGTCTTCATTGCAGGTCCTACCATTTCAAATAACTATGCATAAGACTGGCTACAACATATTTTATTTATAACATGCTTTGGATATGAACTTTAGATATTCTGGGAAGCTTTAGTGGTTCTGGCTTTTTCATAAGAATTTTGGATAAAAAGAAGCCACGACAATACCTGAGTGTGCATCTAGATAGAGTGATAGACCTTTTCTTTTGTTTTCTTTTCTTTGCCGGGTACAACGAACCAACTTTGCACTATCACTCGAATAAGACCTTGTTTGAATCTCCTATAGAAAATGAGAATGAGATCCATACGTTTGAATTCTAAAATGAGATTTTAGAATCCAACCATCTACCACAAACCTGCTACTTGGAGACTTTTACTGTTCTTTTTTTTTGAGGAATGCCCCTACAACAATTTATTAAACTAAAACAGAAAACCAATCCAAAAGGCTAAAGATATTACAAAACAGCTAAAGCTACAGAAACAAACCAGAGGAAAACTTAAGAAACGAAGTAAGAAACAAAAAAAGATAAGAAAAAGACAGCTGACTACCCGGAGTTTGTATCCATGACAGAAGTGGTTCAGAGAGGCTTGACTTCACTCTGTAGGAGAGAAGTGTCAATTCCTTGAAGAAGAATCTTCGACAGTCCTGCAAATCCAATCTTATTCCTTTGAAAATGAGGTCATTTCTAGCTGTCCAGATTGTCCAACACATAATGAGTATTGCCTCCATGAAGAACTATGATTGTAACTGGTCTTTGAGCAAAGATGTGACTTCTGGGAAATTGCAGTCCACTGAAACATCAAGGTTGATGATATCCCAGCACATTCTTGCAAAGTGACAGTCTAGGAAAAGACGTTGTGAGGATTCTTCTACTAGCAGGTTGCAAAGCACACAATTATACAAGTCCAAGTGCATGTTTTTCCTTCTTAAGAGATTCCTGGTACTTAGCCGATCTTTGATCAACAACCAGAAGAAGACCTTGTGTTTTGACTGACAGCAATTCTTCCACAACCATTTGAAGGTAAGATCAACCTCTGAATGACCAACCAAAATGTTGTAGGTTTTGGACAAAGAGAAGATATTGGATCCCCAAGTGTATCCCCAGGAATCATTATCATCAGAAAGGGGCATTGAAGCCATTGTTTGCTGAATATCCTGCATCTGGAAGAAAGCATCAGAAAGTGGTAGCCGGAAAAGTTGGATGAAATCTTCTTGGTTTAAAGCTTTCTTTAATTATATAAACTTACACTTTGCAAATGAAAAGAGTTTTGGTGCTGAAGTAGCCAGGATTTAATTGGCCCATTTATCTTGCTAGAACAGCAAGCTTTCTCCATTTCTTACTTGTGGGACTGCCAATTCTTTGAAATCCGATAATAACTTTAGAATATCTCTCCACCAGAAATACCCTTTCTTTATATGATTTGGAAGCTTCCCATTTTTGTAATGCTTTTCCCATATCAGGTTTACCCAAGGAATATCTTATTTGTTGAAAAACTTGTCAAAGTTCTTGATCAAAAGAGCTTTGTTTTGCTTCTCACTCTCAATTACTCCTAATCCACCTTCCCCCTTTGGAATACAGATCATTTTCCAGGCTGCCTTTGGTGACTTTTTTGCACTAATGTCTGATCCCCTCCAGAGACAGTGCTTTCTAAACTTATCAATTTGCTTGATTACTGTCTTGGGGAGAGCTAAGGGACACATAAAGAAGGTTGGCAAAGAGGTGAACACAGCATTAGTCAGTTCTAGTCTTCCAGCTTGATTCAGAAAGGAGGATACACCCGCCAGGCTTCTTTCATATCTGTTCACAAGGGGTAGGAAGTCATGAACTCTTGGTTTAGTTAGGCCCAGAGGTAAACCCAGATAGGTGAAAGGTAGACTCCCCTTAGAGCATCCAAAAGTCCTAGCCAAGATTTCCAATCTTTCTTCAGTGACATTAATAGGGATCATCATTCACTTACTGAAGTTCACTTTGAGACCAGTAGACATAGAGAAGTTATTTAGTATGGCTTTTAGGAAGAAGCGCTATCTTGTGTCCCCTTCAACAATAATTAGAGTATCATCAGCATATTGTATTATAGGAAAGTCAGTTGTTGAGCTTGTGGGGATTGGCAAATGAAGAAGACCCATGTCCTTAGCTTTATTGATCATTGACTGTAAGAAATCTGCTGCAAGGACAAAAAGAAGAGGAGATAGAGGATCACCTTTGCCTAACACCTCTTTTGCAATGAAAGGTCTTTCCAAGTACTCCATTTTGAAGCACAGCTGAAGTTCCTGAGGAGAAGATAGCCTGCATCCAGTCCAACCACTTTTGCCCAAAACCCTTAATCTCCATCAAAGTGAGTATGGCTTGATGCCCTATTTTGTCAAAAGATTTTTCAAAATCAAGTTTGAGGATCACAATCTCCTTTCTTAAGTGGTGACAAAGATGTAAATATTCAAAAGCCCAAGCAAGACAGTCTTGGATAGTTCCGCTTTTAATGAAACCACATTGGTTTTGGTGGACCAGTGAAGTGATGAAAGGTTGTAGCCTATTAGCCAGTAGCTTGGTGATTAACTTGACAGAAGAATTCAGTAGTGAAATGGGCCTGAAATGAGCAACATACTTTGCCCCATCAATCTTGGAAATGAGGGTAATGAAGCAAGAGTTGATACTCTTGAGACAAACTAAGTTCTCATAGAAGGCTTTACATAACTCATAGAAGTCCTCTTTGATAGTTGGCCAACACCTTAAGAAATTCATTATTAGCCATATGGACTAGGTGAAGCCATTAAAGTTCTTCCAGCGGTTCCAAGTTGTCTACTCTTTAAACAAAAAGATTTGGATCAACACTGAACTTAGTGAATTTAGAAGTACCAAGTCTGAGTTTGAAATCTTCGCACAGGATCAATTCCTTGTCTTTGTGTGAAGTAGCGTCTATCTCATCTCTGGAGACCAACTATGTAATAAGGTTTCCTCTATGCATTATAGTTACATTGGCATGAAAGAAGTTAGTCCCTACATCCCCAAATTTTATGCATTTGAGTGCACCTCTCTGCTTCCAATAAAGTTTTTGTTGCTCAAGTAGTGATAGCAAATGATCTTTTAGAATCTCTTTGAAGTTCCATTCTTCAATACTACTTATATCTCTAAAGTCACCTAGAACTTCCAGGGGTTGCAGTGTTGTTCTGACATTAGAAATGATAGTTTTAATACCTATCTTTGTAGCATGCCATTCTTTTAGCTTTTTCCTAAGAAGTTTGAATTTTGTTGTTATGGACTTTGCACAGTCCTCATGGGTTGACCAACAATCATCTAGCAAGTTTGGGAACTGATCACTCAATAGCCAATAATTTTCAAATCTGAACACTCTACTCCTTTGAATGGTTGTGGAGATAGTTACCACACAAGGTGTGTGGTCAGAAGGTGTCATATCTAGGGATCTTGCTATGGTGTTGGGGTAGGAAAGGTTCCAACTGTTGATGTGAAAATCCAATCTAGTTTCAATGGTTGCATGTTTGACTTGGTAAATTTCCTACCTTGTAGAATAATTTCATTCAGTCCTAGAACACTGATGGCATCATTAAAGAGGAACATTTCAGAGATGTTACCTCCTGGCTTATTTCTATCCTCTTGCTTTCTAATCAAGTTGAAGTCCCTCATAATGATCCAATCAATATTTTTAGGCATTTGAAAGTCTTTAAGCTAGGTCAAGAAAAGTTCCTTCTGTTTTGTTGTACAGGGACCATACACATAGGTTAACACCCAATTTGCATTATTATGCACAGAACTGAACTCCAAAGACAAGGCAAAGTCATTATTGAATATTTTAGTTCCTGTAAAGAGGGAACTTTTCCAGGCCACTAAAATACTCTCTAAAGCCCTAATAGAAGGAATGTATTCAAAAGCATCAAGAGCAGCTAGATAGATATTTTTCAAAAATTGTCTGTCAAAAAACCCTTTTTAGTCTCCTACAAGCAGATAGTGTCATAGAGGGACTATGAGATTTTATCCTTAACAACATCCCATTTCCACCTTGCATTAATACCTCTGACATTCCAAGTCAGAATATTCCAATTCCTAGAAGAGTTTGAATTCGTAAGGAAACTCAGAAACACAAAATCTGATGACCACAAGTTTAACAAGTGTCATGACATCACAGACCATCTCTAACCCAGAGTTGCAATAGTACAAAAGAGTTGGGATTCTAATAGTCCCCTGGTTGACACTAAAACAACAGAAAAGAGCTAGCAACTCAACAATCATCAGCATTTCCCTTATCGTCAAGTTCTTCCTGGCTTTTTTCCTCCTCAACATCTGTCTGCCCTCTGGTTCCCTTCCTTCCTTTCTTCTTGGCCACTGGTCGAGCCTTTTTTTCCATCTTCAGTAGAGCTACATCCATTAGGCGCTCGGGGTCCATCTCACGAAACTGCACACCCAAGTTTCTAATTACTTTAGTGGATATAAGGGGGTGAAGGAGAACAAGCTAGACATTTTTTATTTGAACAAGTGGAGGCTTTAAGTCCATTATTAGTTCACTCCTTACCTCACTATCCACCACCGGTGCTCTTCTTGATGACTTGATTCTAGTTGGTTTTAAGTGGTTTCTGGTGCTTTGTTTTTGGTGTTTTTGTGTCAAGTAGTAACTAGAGCCATTTGCTTTTAATGTTGATCTCATGAGGTATCTAGTGTTTTCATGTGTCTAGTTAACAATGATGCTTGGATGGATGTTTCAAGTGGATTTCACGCTACAAAGGTATATTTCTATCTCTAACACCTTAGAATCTCTTGGTAGTAGTAAATCTCCCACGATTTAAATATTCATCCATATGTACAAATTTGAAGCCAAACCATTTAGGCACATGTGCAAGGGGAGCTACTACTACTACTACTAAGTGGGGTTTTGGGAAGTTTATCCAATTTATGTCATGTGCTTCATGCTATGCATGGATAAATGGAACAAAAATCCAAAGCAAGTAGCAATTTACACTTGTGTGAAGAAGTGCTAGCTTGGAAATTTCAATTATTCTCGCACCTTTGTGATGTTGTCATCAATTACCAAAAAGGGGGGAGACTGAAAGCCCTAGTTTGGTTTTCATAATTGAGTGACAACTAGTGGACTAATTCTTTCAATGAAGATAATTGAGGTAGGTCCACACAAAGGAGTTGAACAAGGGTAGATGATGGCGGAGATGATGATCATGACCATGATGCAGGTGCTCAATAACTTTGGAGAAGAGGTGAATTGGAGATGGAAAAAAGACCAAAGGCAAAGGTATAGCCTATGGGGGCTTTGTTTCATCGGCCAAGGTGCAATAGAGTGCATGGTCGAGTTTAGGATAGGTAGTCATACTATTCCATGGGGAACTCTAAAGCGATTATAGTTATCTAGTGTCGTGCCACTAGGTGATGAATAACAATGCATGTGCATTAGGCTTAATGACGTAGTGAGGAAGCAAGTGAAAATGCTTTGAAAATGTTTTAAAAATGCTAACGCATGTGCTTAAGGTGTTGGCGTTCAAATGGAACACATTTGGTGTTAGCACTATTGAAAAACTTGTTTGAGAGAGAGTTGTTTGAGGGTTTTGCATGTCATTGGAATTTCTGGTGCCTAGCCCTCAGGGGCACCGAAGCTTAGGCTCAGCCCCCTGCCCTCTAGCTGACTGGCTTAGTGTATTGACTAGTGGGCCACCGGATTTCTTTGGTCCCCTAGTGAAGTACCACCAGAGCTTGTGCTCCACCAGGGACATGTGGCGATGTTTGGTGAGGTGCATGGATAAGATCATTGAACCAACACCTTGCAAGCTATACGTGGAGGGTAATGATCCTTCAAGACCAAGGTGGCTATCGGTCAGGCTTATCCAACAAGGGAAGGGGATACGTAGCATTGTCGTCCATTGCCTCCAGGCTATGCTAGGGTTAGCCTTGATTCATTAGTTAAGGGCAGGTACTGGAGTTGGATATCCCCGAGGATGAGGATAGGAGGACGCTTGGGGACAACATTGGCTCCTTTGTGGCATGGCTCATGCAGAACATATCATTTGCCTCAATGTCAAAATCTGATTTTGATGATGATGTTGAAGGACCTTTCTGATTCAATGCCTCCACCTATAGGGGAGCCAAGTTCTTGAACAATGCAACCACTGCAGAAGTTTTAGAAGATTGATGCACCCGATTCGACTAGAAATTCCGAGAATCAAGCTTCCAAAGTCACCAAAAAATAAGAACTCACATCATCGCTCTAAGAAATAAGGAGTGAGCAAATAGACATGGACAATACATCATCTACAGAACCCAGAGGACGTGTCATGGCTGTTTAAGGAGGATCATGCTCTAGTGCATCCGAATCAGGTCGTGAGTTCGCCACCAAAAATGCAGCAGGTGAATGAGTGGTTCTTAAACCAAAAGAGTGTCCAGTTTGGTGCAAGATACTAGAAAAACCATTTTATGTAGGAGACAACGACATATATTGTGGGTGAAGTTCAAGGACTTGTATGACTTGTACAATGTTTTGGCCCTTGACATCAATATCTTGACCTTGTGAACCGTGTAAGTGTGGGCAGTATGTGTGTGTGTACATTTAATAGAATTATCCTACACATCAAATCTAACTTCATTTTTCCATTGGATGGAGGCAAACACATGCAACTCCTCCTATGACTCTTTTGTGCTAATTGTTGTCTTTGGCCGTTGCAAGTTTCAACTTTTGCCGTTCTCTGTGGGCTTGCTGCTCTAGGCCACCATTGGTGAGTCTACGTCTCTCTTCAAGGTTTCTTGCTAGATCAACCAAGCTTTAAAGTTCTCCATTGCTTCTAAACTTGTTGACTTCTTCATACACCGCTTGGCTTCCTTTGAATGCGACTTCTATAAGCTCTATTTTCATCTTTGTGGAGGGGGTGGCCCCAACTGGCATCATGAACTCAAGCTATTCCAGGAGGAGGAAGATTATTCTTGGCACAACATTCCTTTGAGGTGCACTGGCAACCTCTCCTTTGCAAATGTTGTTCAATTACCAGTTGCAAAATGCCCCTTTTTTAGGTGCTAATGTCGTTCGTCTTGGGCCTGCTTTGATGCAAACCTCAATTTTTTGTCGCATTTCTTTCCTAAGAAGATCGGTCTTTGAGCGCCTTAGTCCAAACCGCCCTCGTTCGCATCCTTGCCGCCATGGCTCTGTTGGCATCTGGCCACCAGCTGAGAATGTTCCTTGCTCCAGATGCCTCTTCTCTGGGCACGCAAGACGTGATTGCAGGTGGCCAATAAGGTGCCGCACGTGCCATGCATCACTTTGTGCCCTAGGCTTAACACAATTAAGCCGCGACAGCTTACCGACATAGTTAAAGGGAAGGAGGCAGTGTGCACACAACTTGATTGGTTCAAACCTCTAGCTAAATCGAGCCCATCGTGGCCACATGTCTTTAGTTCCTTTGGGGAGCTGGCCAAGGCCCTCTCGCCTTCCTGGGTCAGTGTGGAACTTGCGCCCGAATTGATGGTAGCTTGGCCTATGGGCCCTATGTCTTTGGAAGTGGGGCTCCCCTCTCTTTATGTTGAGCCGGTCGCTTGGTCTTTAGCCACCCCTTCGTCTTCCCCCTTCTTTACTCTGAGCGCGGCTACTCTTCCCACTAAGACAGCAAACCCCAACCTCGTGCTATAGTGCAACCTACCTCTGCTTCCTGACGACTCGGAGACGATCATGGCGTATGAGCATGCAGGCCCTAGGTCATTTGTCCCACGGACCTTGGTCTCAGAAGACATGGTTAATCGATCGAGATGGTCCAGGTGGTGGCTTTAAGAAGGCTGACTCCAAAGAATGAAGACCTCGCCAGCCTGACCATCGTGCCTCTGCCGAGTAATGTGCTTGACTTCAAAGTGGTTGATGAGGTCCTCAAAGAATTCTTTGATGCTAGAAGGATCATGATTACTAATATTCAGCCATGTAGTCTCGGCCAAGCGTATGTCAGGTTTGAACCAATCAAGTTGTGTGCACACTGCCTCCTTCCCTTTAACTATGTCGGTAAGCTGTCGCGGCTTAATTGTGTTAAGCCTAGGGCACAAAGTGATGCATGGCACGTGCGGCACCTTATTGGCCACCTGCAATCACGTCTTGCGTGCCCAGAGAAGAGGCATCTGGAGCAAGGAACATTCTCAGCTGGTGGCCAGATGCCAACAGAGCCATGGCGGCAAGGATGCGAACGAGGGCGGTTTGGACTAAGGCGCTCAAAGACCGATCTTCTTAGGAAAGAAATGCGACAAAAAATTGAGGTTTGCATCAAAGCAGGCCCAAGACGAACGACATTAGCACCTAAAAAAGGGGCATTTTGCAACTGGTAATTGAACAACATTTGCAAAGGAGAGGTTGCCAGTGCACCTCAAAGGAATGTTGTGCCAAGAATAATCTTCCTCCTCCTGGAATAGCTTGAGTTCATGATGCCAGTTGGGGCCACCCCCTCCACAAAGATGAAAATAGAGCTTATAGAAGTCGCATTCAAAGGAAGCCAAGCGGTGTATGAAGAAGTCAACAAGTTTAGAAGCAATGGAGAACTTTAAAGCTTGGTTGATCTAGCAAGAAACCTTGAAGAGAGACGTAGACTCACCAATGGTGGCCTAGAGCAGCAAGCCCACAGAGAACGGCAAAAGTTGAAACTTGCAACGGCCAAAGACAACAATTAGCACAAAAGAGTCATAGGAGGAGTTGCATGTGTTTGCCTCCATCCAATGGAAAAATGAAGTTAGATTTGATGTGTAGGATAATTCTATTAAATGTACACACACACATACTGCCCACACTTACACGGTTCACAAGGTCAAGATATTGATGTCAAGGGCCAAAACATTGTACAAGTCATACAAGTCCTTGAACTTCACCCACAATATATGTCGTTGTCTCCTACATAAAATGGTTTTTCTAGTATCTTGCACCAAACTGGACACTCTTTTGGTTTAAGAACCACTCATTCACCTGCTGCATTTTTGGTGGCGAACTCACGACCTGATTCGGATGCACTAGAGCATGATCCTCCTTAAACAGCCATGACACGTCCTCTGGGTTCTGTAGATGATGTATTGTCCATGTCTATTTGCTCACTCCTTATTTCTTAGAGCGATGATGTGAGTTCTTATTTTTTGGTGACTTTGGAAGCTTGATTCTCGGAATTTCTAGTCGAATCGGGTGCATCAATCTTCTAAAACTTCTGCAGTGGTTGCATTGTTCAAGAACTTGGCTCCCCTATAGGTGGAGGCATTGAATCAGAAAGGTCCTTCAACATCATCATCAAAATCAGATTTTGACATTGAGGCAAATGATATGTTCTGCATGAGCCATGCCACAAAGGAGCCAATGTTGTCCCCAAGCGTCCTCCTATCCTCATCCTCGGGGATATCCAACTCCAGTACCTGCCCTTAACTAATGAATCAAGGCTAACCCTAGCATAGCCTGGAGGCAATGGACGACAATGCTACGTATCCCCTTCCCTTGTTGGATAAGCCTGACCGATAGCCACCTTGGTCTTGAAGGATCATTACCCTCCACGTATAGCTTGCAAGGTGTTGGTTCAATGATCTTATCCATGCACCTCACCAAACATCTGTCTGCCCTCTGGTTCCCTTCCTTCCTTTCTTCTTGGCCACTGGTCGAGCCTTTTTTTCCATCTTCAGTAGAGCTACATCCATTAGGCGCTCGGGGTCCATCTCACGAAACTGCACACCCAAGTTTCTAATTACTTTAGTGGATATAAGGGGGTGAAGGAGAACAAGCTAGACATTTTTTATTTGAACAAGTGGAGGCTTTAAGTCCATTATTAGTTCACTCCTTACCTCACTATCCACCACCGGTGCTCTTCTTGATGACTTGATTCTAGTTGGTTTTAAGTGGTTTCTGGTGCTTTGTTTTTGGTGTTTTTGTGTCAAGTAGTAACTAGAGCCATTTGCTTTTAATGTTGATCTCATGAGGTATCTAGTGTTTTCATGTGTCTAGTTAACAATGATGCTTGGATGGATGTTTCAAGTGGATTTCACGCTACAAAGGTATATTTCTATCTCTAACACCTTAGAATCTCTTGGTAGTAGTAAATCTCCCACGATTTAAATATTCATCCATATGTACAAATTTGAAGCCAAACCATTTAGGCACATGTGCAAGGGGAGCTACTACTACTACTACTAAGTGGGGTTTTGGGAAGTTTATCCAATTTATGTCATGTGCTTCATGCTATGCATGGATAAATGGAACAAAAATCCAAAGCAAGTAGCAATTTACACTTGTGTGAAGAAGTGCTAGCTTGGAAATTTCAATTATTCTCGCACCTTTGTGATGTTGTCATCAATTACCAAAAAGGGGGGAGACTGAAAGCCCTAGTTTGGTTTTCATAATTGAGTGACAACTAGTGGACTAATTCTTTCAATGAAGATAATTGAGGTAGGTCCACACAAAGGAGTTGAACAAGGGTAGATGATGGCGGAGATGATGATCATGACCATGATGCAGGTGCTCAATAACTTTGGAGAAGAGGTGAATTGGAGATGGAAAAAAGACCAAAGGCAAAGGTATAGCCTATGGGGGCTTTGTTTCATCGGCCAAGGTGCAATAGAGTGCATGGTCGAGTTTAGGATAGGTAGTCATACTATTCCATGGGGAACTCTAAAGCGATTATAGTTATCTAGTGTCGTGCCACTAGGTGATGAATAACAATGCATGTGCATTAGGCTTAATGACGTAGTGAGGAAGCAAGTGAAAATGCTTTGAAAATGTTTTAAAAATGCTAACGCATGTGCTTAAGGTGTTGGCGTTCAAATGGAACACATTTGGTGTTAGCACTATTGAAAAACTTGTTTGAGAGAGAGTTGTTTGAGGGTTTTGCATGTCATTGGAATTTCTGGTGCCTAGCCCTCAGGGGCACCGAAGCTTAGGCTCAGCCCCCTGCCCTCTAGTATTTTACGTGAGGCTGCAATACAAGTAGTTGCAGCCAGAAAACTTGTATTTTTAGACATGCTATATTGTCTGCAAAGCAATCTGATTCAGGGATGAGGAACCACCGCGCTGCCGCTCCCCCGCCGGAAAACTGAGGCTTGCCTGCTGAGAGCGAGCTGCTCTTGATATGGCACTCTCCGATCTCAATTTTAGGCCGGGGAAGGTTGTGGAAGCGGAAGTTCTTCGTAGGTTTGGTTTCCCGGTTTGTCACAACCCCTCTCTTCGATCTCCTGAGTTCTTCTTGGTTCTCTCCTTTGGTCGCTGTAAGTTTAGGCTCTCTGAGCCGACGGTAGCCACCATTTTACAATCCGTAATTGGTGGTTCAGCTGAGCTTTTCCGAATCCTTCCGCTTGGCGGTTGTGTCTTTCGTTTCTCAGTTTCTTCTCAGGAGGTGGGTTTCCACATCTATGGTCTGCGATCTTTTGAATGTTCCAGCTTTAAGGTTTTCTTCAACCTCTGGCATGGTGGAGGACCAAACTACGTAGCTGAGTTCCGTCGTTG
>JAHUYU010001617.1:0-18585 GCA_030439765.1 Tripidium arundinaceum | reverse complement strand
AGGATACCGATTATGTGGTGCTTGCTGCTCGTATTGGTCAGGAGCAGATTGACTAGCACGAGGCAAATAGCAAGGCCCGTAATGCAATTTTCTCCTACCTTTCGCTTTCTGAGTTTGAGAGGTTGTCTCACCTCGATACGGCTTGAGAGGTTTGGCTAACAATTCAAAGATATCATGAGGGCTCCTCTCATGTCAAGACCAGACTCTTTGAGACGCACTGATGTGAGTGCAAGAACTTTGTTCAATTACTTGGAGAGTCCGTCGATTCTATGTTTTCCCGCTCCCGGTCAATTGTGAACAAGATGCAAGCAAACAAGTCGTAGCTACCCTATGACGATCACGAGAGGGCTCTGAAGTTACTATACACCCTAGATTGGAGGGTTTGGGATGTGAAGGTCTCCACTATCATTGAGTCCCCAAATTACGAGACCCTCATAGTGGATGAGCTATTCAGCAAGCTCAAGTCCACCGAGATTGACCACCAGACTCAAGCTAAGATCGAGAATCCTTCTGCGCCGACCATGGCTTTGGTCTCAGGTACTGGTGGTTCTTTGGCTAATCCTTCACAAGCTTCTTTTGCTTTGTCTTCTTTGGTCTCCATTACAGAGGAGTAGATGGAGGCTCTTGGGGATGATGAGCTGGCATTGATCATCAGCCCGTTCTCACGGTTCCACAACAACCGCATGAACCGCTAGCGCAGTGGTCAAAAGGAGGGTTGCTTCGGCTGTGGGGACCTGTGGGGGTATAGACCCGTATACCCTCATGGCTGGAATTGGGCCACACCCGACAAGGTGGTCCAACCTGTCAGAACAAGCTGCGCGGGTTATGTGGTTGCTCGGCGTATCACTCAAGGAATCAGAGATTGCCTTCATGATCAAGGAAACTAGTCGGTTAGGCTAGATATCGTATCCTCGGTGGATATGGCAGTTGTAATCAGCTAGGATTAGATTCCTTAGATCTGTAACCTTGCCCCCTAGACTATATAAGGCGGGCAAGGACCCCCCTCAAAGCATCTGATGATACAGCAATACAATCCACCAAAGACGCGGGACGTAGGGTATTACGCAAACCTTGCGGCCTGAACCTGGATAAATCCTCGTGTTCGTCATGCGTCACCATCTAGTTCGTTGTCTCGCGCACCTCCACTGACTAATCTACTACCGTGGGCATACCCCTCGGTAGACTGCCGACCATATTTCGTCGACAGTGGCGCGCCAGGTAGGGGTGTGCGAGCGGATTCCATGGCGAGCCAGATGGTTGTTTTCCCTGCTTTCGTGATCCCGGCGGCCGGCCTGACGCTCACGGTCGGGACGATCACTTGGACCACCGGCGTCAGCAACACCACCGAGGCTACAGGGCAGTGCAGGCTTCCCCTGCGCGGAATGAATCTACACCAGCAACGGCGGGGCCGATCTCGGGACCTCTCCCGGGGTCATCTTCGCTGACCACACATCATCTGCTTCCTCGCTACCGAAGGAGGCAGCTCGACAACTCCGACCTAGTCAACTCCATCGATCAGGTCACCATAGATCTGGCCGAAACCTTGACCTTGGTGGAATTGATCAGAGATCAATCCGCCGAGGATGGCCACGGTCCCATCCGTTACTCCCAGACCGAGCGACCTGCTCGGGTTAGCCACTAGAGGCGCTGGGTCAAGATCTGACGATCATTGCAACTCCTAAAAGGCGAACGGTCCGTTCCCGACTAGGTCCTGCCACCGGCCTGAGGCTGGAGGACTATGAAGCCCAGACGGAGCACCCACCAGCCGTCTATCCATATGGGTTGGCGAACGCTGCTTCCATATACGGGGGTCGTGTCCCGCATCTGTTTATGGATCATGTGAGCATGACCATGTTGCAGATCTATATCTGTTAGATCTACCTGAGGCCGATCAACCCGCTCCCACTGTCAACATGGTGGAGATCAGAGAAATCCGAGGGAACTCCCTCTCAACAATTCCCGAAGAGAGCACCAGATCTAGCACAGGGTCCACTCACACCGTTATCGAAGAAGAATTCCCGAAGTTTCCTCCAGGCTTTGGTGGCGCCATCTTCAACGTCATCAGCGCCGACGAACCATCCCATGAGGGAGAGACGCTGCAAGAAAGAGCTGATCAGCTTGAAAGAAAAGCCGACCGCGTGGCTCGCAGGGTGGACCACGACAACGCTATATACGCGGAAAAGCAGTGCCACCTCAAGCGCGACCTAGCCGGCGCGTTCGACATGTGTGGCGACCAGGCAAGTCCACAAGACTCCGAGCGCTGACATCACTATGGCCATGAACAAGCTCACGAAGTTACCCCGTTCTCCGGCAATCGAAGCCGTCGAGGCTTACCTGAAAGCTGCCACGGTTCAGGTCAATGAAAACCGCCTCGAGGGACGAGCACCATCTGTATCTACAACTCAAAGTCATCATCTTCGTTCCCAGCACGACCAGAGTCATCAACCCTCAAACAACCATGGCGGGGGACGTGACGCAAACCAAGGAGGAGGCCGGGGCGCAAATTGCGGTGGTGGCCGCGGCGGCCATCGAGGTGCCGACGAGGAGGTGGAGCAGCATAGAGGCGGCGACCTGCGCGACCACCTCAGCGCTAATGTCAACCTAAGGAATCGCATCAAGAACAACAGGGAAGCGTGACACGCATCTGAGATGCAGCGCAGGAACGACTATGACCAAGAGCATGGGGCACCCGACCGTGGTCGGGCACCTGCAGCCAGCAATATCCCGGGCCTGTGCCCATTCACGAGCCGGCTCCGCGCCATCGTTTGGCCAAGAAACTTCAATCTCCATGACCTCAAGGCTTACAATGGCAAAGACAGCCCCGAGCACTGGGTAACCCTCTATGAGATCGCGGTACGAGCAGCCGGTGGAAGCGAAGACGTCATGGCCAATTACCTCCCTCTGGTCATCAATCAATCCGTGAATCAATGGCTCCTCAACCCGTCGGAAGGCACCATCGACACCTGGGCTGAGCTCAGGAAAGCGTTCATCGAGAACTACATGGCCACATGTTAGTAGCCCGGCAACAAATACGATTTGGAAAAAGTCAGAGACTATCCAAATGAGTCGCTGCGTGACTACATCCGCCGCTTCTCGGAGACGCGGATATCCATCCCCAACATCAGCAACAATGAGGCCATCTCCGCCTTCATCAAGGGTCTCCGTTATCACGATGCCCTCAAAACTAAGCTGCTTGATTGTTAGCCCGAACAACATGGTGAAACTCTAAGCCGTAGAATTTATTTTCTAGCTTTCTGATCTGAGCGCAATAGGCGTCCATCTTCTTGTTGGAGCAGTCCCAGTCCTTGTTGACCTGGTTAATGATGAGAGCTGAGTCACCGTAGACTAGGAGCCATTTGATGCCGAGCTCGATGGCTATGCGGAGGCCGTGTAGTGCTGCCTCGTACTCGGCAGCGTTGTTGGAAGCCTTGAAGTGAATCCGAAGGACATAGCTCAGCTTGTCTCCAGATAGCGAGATGAAGTGCATGCCCGCCCCCCGTGCCATCGATGTTAAGAGAGCCATCGAAGTACATCTTCCAGTGCTTAGGAGAGGTGTCCGGAATGGGCGTACTCATGTCAGTCCACTCGACGATGAAGTCGACCAGAGCTTGTGACTTGACAGTTTGTCTGCTTTTGAACTCCAGTGAATACGGGCTTAATTCAAGTGCCCACTTGATGATGCGCCCGTTAGCATCCTTGTTGCGCAGGATATCCCTAAGTGGAAAGTTAGTAACCACTTCGATGGGGTAAGTGTCGAAATAATGACGCAGCTTGCGGGAGGTGATTAGGATCGCGTACAGCAGCTTCTGGACCTGAGGGTAACGTGCCTTGGACTCATTGAGCACCTTGCTGATGAAATAAACTGGTCGCTGAACCTTGTACACATGACCGACCTCCTCGCGTTCGACGACGATGGCTATGCTAACCACCCGGTTGGTCGCCGCTATGTAGAGCAGTAAGGTCTCTCCATCCATGGGCGCCGTGAGGACTGGTGGAGACATAAGGAACCTCTTGAGCTCTGCAAAAGCGACGTCGGCCTCTTTCGACCACTCGAACTTCTCATTAGCTTTTAAAAGCTTGAAAAATGGCAGACCTTTCTCTCCGAGCCGTGATATGAAATGACTCAGAGCAGCCATGCACCCGGTAAGCTTCTGAATGTCTTTTACATTCTTAGGCGGCTTCATCCTCAGGACTGCGCCAACTTTCTCTGGGTTTGGTCGTATACCATCACGGCTGACAATGTTGCCGAGCAGTATACCGGATGAGACCCCGAATATGCACTTCTTAGGGTTCAGCTTCCATTGAAAAGCGTTGAGGGCCTTGAAGGTCTTATCGAGGTCATCGACCAGGCTAGAGGCCACCCTGATCTTCACCACCACATCGTCAATATATGCTTCGACCAATTGATCTCTGATCTGGTCTTTAAGGCACATCTGAATGGCTCTTTGATAGGTCGCACCAGCGTTCTTGAGCTCGAACGACATGGTCGTGTTGCAGTAGGCGCCGAAAGGCATGATAAAGGATGTCTTGATCTGGTCTTCCTCTCTCAAAGAGATTTGATTGTAGCCAGAGTAGCAATCAAGAAACGACAGGAGCTCGCAGCCTGCCATAGAGTCTACGACCTCGTCTATGCGAGGCAGAGTGAAGGGGGTCCTTAGGGCAGTGTTTGTTGAGATCGGTGTAATCAATGCACATTCTCCATTCTTTATTCTTTTTCCTTACAAGGACCGGATTGGCTAACCACTCCGGGTGATACACCTCTTTTCTGCAATGCCCTAACAGAGTTAGGCATCAAGCCGGAGGGCCTTCAACCGTACGACGCACCCTTCTGGGGGTGCTCCCAGGGCAGATGTCACAGCCGCTGGGCCAGGTTACTCTCCCGGTCTAGTTCGGTACCCCCCGACCACTACCGCGTCGACTACGTCAACTTCATCATCGCGGACTTTGAAGGCACCTACCACGCCATCCTCGGCCGACCAGCTCTGGCCAAGTTCATGGCAGTTCTGCACTACGTTTACCTGATGCTGAAGATGCCGACGGAGAAGGACGTGCTCACCCTCTGGGGTAATGTCATTACAGCGTACACCTGCGAGAAGGAAAGCTTTGTGACGGCTGAGGCCACCGACCTCTCCCTCTGCATGCAGTAGTCGCTTGAAGACTCCAAGAAGATCCCTCCTCAGGAGCTGGAGATACCAAACAAGGAGGCCTCTCGTGCTACTGCAAAGTCCAAGGAGTATAAGGAGGTGGAGCTCGTCCCGGGCGACAAGACCAAGCTGGCTCCGATCGGGTCCGACCTGCCTCCTAAATAGGAAGACACGCTCATCATCTTCCTGAGGAAGAACGTAAGCTTGTTTGCTTGGAAACCTATATGCCCGATGTACCTCGGGAGCTGGTCGAGCACTCCTTGGACCTCTTGAAGACCACTAAACCAATAAAGCAGAAGCTACGACGGTTCTCGCGTGAGAAAAAGGAGGTGATTAGGGTAGAAGTAACCCGGCTCTTAGCTGTCGGCTTCATAAAGAGGTGTATCACCCGGAGTGGTTAGCCAATCCGGTCCTTGTAAGGAAAAAGAATAAAGAATGGAGAATGTGCATTGATTACACCGATCTCAACAAACACTGCCCTAAGGACCCCTTCACTCTGCCTCGCATAGACGAGGTCGTAGACTCTATGGCAGGCTGCGAGCTCCTGTCGTTTCTTGATTGCTACTCTGGCTACAATCAAATCTCTTTGAGAGAGGAAGACCAGATCAAGACATCCTTTATCATGCCTTTCGGCGCCTACTGCAACACGACCATGTCGTTCGAGCTCAAGAACGCTGGTGCGACCTATCAAAGAGCCATTCAGATGTGCCTTAAAGACCAGATCAGAGATCAATTGGTCGAAGCATATATTGACGATGTGGTGGTGAAGATCAGGGTGGCCTCTAGCCTGGTCGATGACCTCGATAAGACCTTCAAGGCCCTCAACGCTTTTCAATGGAAGCTGAACCCTAAGAAGTGCATATTCGGGGTCTCATCCGGTATACTGCTCGGCAACATTGTCAGCCGTGATGGTATACGACCAAACCCAGAGAAAGTTGGCGCAGTCCTGAGGATGAAGCCGCCTAAGAATGTAAAAGACATTCAGAAGCTTACCGGGTGCATGGCTGCTCTGAGTCATTTCATATCACGGCTCGGAGAGAAAGGTCTGCCATTTTTCAAGCTTTTAAAAGCTAATGAGAAGTTCGAGTGGTCGAAAGAGGCCGACGTCGCTTTTGCAGAGCTCAAGAGGTTCCTTATGTCTCCACCAGTCCTCACGGCGCCCATGGATGGAGAGACCTTACTGCTCTACATAGCGGCGACCAACCGGGTGGTTAGCATAGCCATCGTCGTCGAACGCGAGGAGGTCGGTCATGTGTACAAGGTTCAGCGACCAGTTTATTTCATCAGCAAGGTGCTCAATGAGTCCAAGGCACGTTACCCTCAGGTCCAGAAGCTGCTGTACGCGATCCTAATCACCTCCCGCAAGCTGCGTCATTATTTCGACACTTACCCCATCGAAGTGGTTACTAACTTTCCACTTAGGGATATCCTGCGCAACAAGGATGCTAACGGGCGCATCATCAAGTGGGCACTTGAATTAAGCCCGTATTCACTGGAGTTCAAAAGCAGACAAACTGTCAAGTCACAAGCTCTGGTCGACTTCATCGTCGAGTGGACTGACATGAGTACGCCCATTCCGGACACCTCTCCTAAGCACTGGAAGATGTACTTCGATGGCTCTCTTAACATCGATGGCACGGGGGGCGGGCATGCACTTCATCTCGCTATCTGGAGACAAGCTGAGCTATGTCCTTCGGATTCACTTCAAGGCTTCCAACAACGCTGCCGAGTACGAGGCAGCACTACACGGCCTCCGCATAGCCATCGAGCTCGGCATCAAATGGCTCCTAGTCTACGGTGACTCAGCTCTCATCATTAACCAGGTCAACAAGGACTGGGACTGCTCCAACAAGAAGATGGACGCCTATTGCGCTCAGATCAGAAAGCTAGAAAATAAATTCTACGGCTTAGAGTTTCACCATGTTGTTCGGGCTAACAATCAAGCAGCTTAGTTTTGAGGGCATCGTGATAACGGAGACCCTTGATGAAGGCGGAGATGGCCTCATTGTTGCTGATGTTGGGGATGGATATCCGCGTCTCCGAGAAGCGGCGGATGTAGTCACGCAGCGACTCATTTGGATAGTCTCTGACTTTTTCCAAATCGTATTTGTTGCCGGGCTACTAACATGTGGCCATGTAGTTCTCGATGAACGCTTTCCTGAGCTCAGCCCAGGTGTCGATGGTGCCTTCCGACGGGTTGAGGAGCCATTGATTCACGGATTGATTGATGACCAGAGGGAGGTAATTGGCCATGACGTCTTCGCTTCCACCGGCTGCTCGTACCGCGATCTCATAGAGGGTTACCCAGTGCTCGGGGCTGTCTTTGCCATTGTAAGCCTTGAGGTCATGGAGATTGAAGTTTCTTGGCCAAACGATGGCGCGGAGCCGGCTCGTGAATGGGCACAGGCCCGGGATATTGCTGGCTGCAGGTGCCCGACCACGGTCGGGTGCCCCATGCTCTTGGTCATAGTCGTTCCTGCGCTGCATCTCAGATGCGTGTCACGCTTCCCTGTTGTTCTTGATGCGATTCCTTAGGTTGACATTAGCGCTGAGGTGGTCGCGCAGGTCGCCGCCTCTATGCTGCTCCACCTCCTCGTCGGCACCTCGATGGCCGCCGCGGCCACCACCGCAATTTGCGCCCCGGCCTCCTCCTTGGTTTGCGTCACGTCCCCCGCCATGGTTGTTTGAGGGTTGATGACTCTGGTCGTGCTGGGAACGAAGATGATGACTTTGAGTTGTAGATACAGATGGTGCTCGTCCCTCGAGGCGGTTTTCATTGACCTGAACCGTGGCAGCTTTCAGGTAAGCCTCGACGGCTTCGATTGCCGGAGAACGGGGTAACTTCGTGAGCTTGTTCATGGCCATAGTGATGTCAGCGCTCGGAGTCTTGTGGACTTGCCTGGTCGCCACACATGTCGAACGCGCCGGCTAGGTCGCGCTTGAGGTGGCACTGCTTTTCCGCGTATATAGCGTTGTCGTGGTCCACCCTGCGAGCCACGCGGTCGGCTTTTCTTTCAAGCTGATCAGCTCTTTCTTGCAGCGTCTCTCCCTCATGGGATGGTTCGTCGGCGCTGATGACGTTGAAGATGGCGCCACCAAAGCCTGGAGGAAACTTCGGGAATTCTTCTTCGATAACGGTGTGAGTGGACCCTGTGCTAGATCTGGTGCTCTCTTCGGGAATTGTTGAGAGGGAGTTCCCTCGGATTTCTCTGATCTCCACCATGTTGACAGTGGGAGCGGGTTGATCGGCCTCAGGTAGATCTAACAGATATAGATCTGCAACATGGTCATGCTCACATGATCCATAAACAGATGCGGGACACGACCCCCGTATATGGAAGCAGCGTTCGCCAACCCATATGGATAGACGGCTGGTGGGTGCTCCGTCTGGGCTTCATAGTCCTCCAGCCTCAGGCCGGTGGCAGGACCTAGTCGGGAACGGACCGTTCGCCTTTTAGGAGTTGCAATGATCGTCAGATCTTGACCCAGCGCCTCTAGTGGCTAACCCGAGCAGGTCGCTCGGTCTGGGAGTAACGGATGGGACCGTGGCCATCCTCGGCGGATTGATCTCTGATCAATTCCACCAAGGTCAAGGTTTCGGCCAGATCTATGGTGACCTGATCGATGGAGTTGACTAGGTCGGAGTTGTCGAGCTGCCTCCTTCGGTAGCGAGGAAGCAGATGATGTGTGGTCAGCGAAGATGACCCCGGGAGAGGTCCCGAGATCGGCCCCGCCGTTGCTGGTGTAGATTCATTCCGCGCAGGGGAAGCCTGCACTGCCCTGTAGCCTCGGTGGTGTTGCTGACGCCGGTGGTCCAAGTGATCGTCCCGACCGTGAGCGTCAGGCCGGCCGCCGGGATCACGAAAGCAGGGAAAACAACCATCTGGCTCGCCATGGAATCCGCTCGCACACCCCTACCTGGCGCGCCACTGTCGACGAAATATGGTCGGCAGTCTACCGAGGGGTATGCCCACGGTAGTAGATTAGTCAGTGGAGGTGCGCGAGACAACGAACTAGATGGTGACGCATGACGAACACGAGGATTTATCCAGGTTCAGGCCGCAAGGTTTGCGTAATACCCTACGTCCCGCGTCTTTGGTGGATTGTATTGCTGTATCATCAGATGCTTTGAGGGGGGTCCTTGCCCGCCTTATATAGTCTAGGGGGCAAGGTTACAGATCTAAGGAATCTAATCCTAGCTGATTACAACTGCCATATCCACCGAGGATACGATATCTAGCCTAACCGACTAGTTTCCTTGATCATGAAGGCAATCTCTGATTCCTTGAGTGATACGCCGAGCAACCACATAACCCGCGCAGCTTGTTCTGACAGGTTGGACCACCTTGTCGGGTGTGGCCCAATTCCAGCCATGAGGGTATACGGGTCTATACCCCCACAGGTCCCCACAGCCGAAGCAACCCTCCTTTTGACCACTGCGCTAGCGGTTCATGCGGTTGTTGTGGAACCGTGAGAACGGGCTGATGATCAATGCCAGCTCATCATCCCCAAGAGCCTCCATCTACTCCTCTGTAATGGAGACCAAAGAAGACAAAGCAAAAGAAGCTTGTGAAGGATTAGCCAAAGAACCACCAGTACCTGAGACCAAAGCCATGGTCGGCGCAGAAGGATTCTCGATCTTAGCTTGAGTCTGGTGGTCAATCTCGGTGGACTTGAGCTTGCTGAATAGCTCATCCACTATGAGGGTCTCGTAATTTGGGGACTCAATGATAGTGGAGACCTTCACATCCCAAACCCTCCAATCTAGGGTGTATAGTAACTTCAGAGCCCTCTCGTGATCGTCATAGGGTAGCTACGACTTGTTTGCTTGCATCTTGTTCACAATTGACCGGGAGCGGGAAAACATAGAATCGACGGACTCTCCAAGTAATTGAACAAAGTTCTTGCACTCACATCAGTGCGTCTCAAAGAGTCTGGTCTTGACATGAGAGGAGCCCTCATGATATCTTTGAATTGTTAGCCAAACCTCTCAAGCCGTATCGAGGTGAGACAACCTCTCAAACTCAGAAAGCGAAAGGTAGGAGAAAATTGCATTACGGGCCTTGCTATTTGCCTCGTGCTAGTCAATCTGCTCCTGACCAATACGAGCAGCAAGCACCACATAATCGGTATCCTCACAAATCTCTCAAACCCGCGAGCCTATGCTTTGGAGATGCGTAGACATGCGGATCTTCTAATATGGGTAGTTTGTTCCATCGAAGAACGACGGCTTGCCTGAACTGCACTCCATGTTGCCTTCAGAGATCAAGAACCGATTAAGGTGGAATGATCCTTAACCGGCTCTGATACCAATTGAAGGACCGAACTAGGCGACCAGAGGGGGTGGTGAATGGGAGCCAAATCAAAATTTCTCTCAAAATGGTCGCTGTCCCAAAATCACCACAAAATCATTGAACCACGAGGACAACAGGAGGTTAAGGCCTCCATTCCCACTTAGATCAGGTCTACAAGATTTTTCACACAGATGAATGATTTTGCTAAATCATCTGCGGATCACTACAGCAGTCTAGAGACAGGGAAACCCTAACAAGGATGAAAGAAAGACTGACTAGAGATATAAGGACTGATTGGGGCAGCCCTCTTTTATTTATAGAGGCTATTACACATTCCCAATGTACCCCTAGGTAATTAGAGCGAACCACCTAACCCAAAGGGTATTATGGTCCAACTTAGAGATCTGCTGATCCGACGGCCACGCTCCCTTCATGACTTAGCTTCACCTCGACGCAAACCTCGTGATGACGCCATGTGCCACCTTCGATTCCCGTGAACCACACCTGCGTTTTGAGGCCCAAACCCGAAAACCGTCCACCGGTGGTTTTGAGGCCCAAACCACCGAATCACTCGTGGGTAGCATAGTCCATACGCTCACCCCACGAACGTGACACGTGTCATCGTCGTCCTTGACCGCCTGGCCGTCAAGTCCTCTAGCGCCTCCGCTTGACTTGCCCGACCGTCGTCTTGACTTGGTCAACATGGTCCACTCCTCATGTACTCTTGCACTTGTTGATGACCCTAGGTGTTAGCCACCCACGGTCAGTCACCCAGCTTCTCTGGTCCCTTGGTTCAAGCCTTGGCATCCATCCTTCACCGCTCCTAGTCCATTGGCGCGAACCCGCTTGACCTTCACCTTCACCTTCACCGTCGACCACTGTCTCTGAGTTCCACACCTGCACACCACAAGCCAAGAGACATGTTGCACAACCCAAATTCACAGCTCGGTTAGTTCAACAACTCAACCCAAAGCGCTACACTCGTTGACAATCACTCATCAGAAACCGAACCACATGGGTACATATCGACCATGTGTTCACACCATAGGATGATAGGGTTGGGTCCTTGTCGACTCAATCCCATGTCTCGGCCAATGGTATGACAGCCAGTGCCAACCCTCTTGTTAGTCCTTGTGCTCTACCACCGCCACGTCCACCTAGACATGTACCCAATCCCACCGCCATGGGTCATTTGCCTACGTTGCAGTTTCCTTCGTTTGATGGCGACAATGCTCATTTATGGCGTTTGCATCATGAAAAGTATTTCCATATGTACTCTGTTGAGCAATCCATGTGGGTTTGGGTTGCAAAGATGCATATGGAAGGGGCCGCAGCATTGGTTACAGTCTGTAAAGAGTCAGCTTGAACACACATCTTGGGAACAGTTCTGTTGTCTGATTTGGGATCGATTTGATCATGATCAACACTGTAACACCCCATCCTATTAGTAGTCTGTAGTAGTTGTGAAGTTGTCCCATGTGACACATGTGTGGTAGAGCACAAGGACTAACAAGAGGGTTGGCACTGGCTGTCATACCATTGGCCGAGACATGGGATTGAGTCGACAAGGACCCAACCCTATCATCCTATGGTGTGAACACATGGTCGATATGTACCCATGTGGTTCGGTTTCTGATGAGTGATTGTCAACGAGTGTAGCGCTTTGGGTTGAGTTGTTGAACTAACCGAGCTGTGAATTTGGGTTGTGCAACATGTCTCTTGGCTTGTGGTGTGCAGGTGTGGAACTCAGAGACAGTGGTCGACGGTGAAGGTGAAGGTGAAGGTCAAGCGGGTTCGCGCCAATGGACTAGGAGCGGTGAAGGATGGATGCCAAGGCTTGAACCAAGGGACCAGAGAAGCTGGGTGACTGACCGTGGGTGGCTAACACCTAGGGTCATCAACAAGTGCAAGAGTACATGAGGAGTGGACCATGTTGACCAAGTCAAGACGACGGTCGGGCAAGTCAAGCGGAGGCGCTAGAGGACTTGACGGCCAGGCGGTCAAGGACGACGATGACACGTGTCACGTTCGTGGGGTGAGCGTATGGACTATGCTACCCACGAGTGATTCGGTGGTTTGGGCCTCAAAACCACCGGTGGACGGTTTTCGGGTTTGGGCCTCAAAACGCAGGTGTGGTTCACGGGAATCGAAGGTGGCACATGGCGTCATCACGAGGTTTGCGTCGAGGTGAAGCTAAGTCATGAAGGGAGCGTGGCCGTCGGATCAGCAGATCTCTAAGTTGGACCATAATACCCTTTGGGTTAGGTGGTTCGCTCTAATTACCTAGGGGTACATTGGGAATGTGTAATAGCCTCTATAAATAAAAGAGGGCTGCCCCAATCAGTCCTTATATCTCTAGTCAGTCTTTCTTTCATCCTTGTTAGGGTTTCCCTGTCTCTAGACTGCTGTAGTGATCCGCAGATGATTTAGCAAAATCATTCATCTGTGTGAAAAATCTTGTAGACCTGATCTAAGTGGGAATGGAGGCCTTAACCTCCTGTTGTCCTCGTGGTTCAATGATTTTGTGGTGATTTTGGGACAGCGACCATTTTGAGAGAAATTTTGATTTGGCTCCCATTCACCACCCCCTCTGGTCGCCTAGTTCGGTCCTTCAATTGGTATCAGAGCCGGTTAAGGATCATTCCACCTTAATCGGTTCTTGATCTCTGAAGGCAACATGGAGTGCAGTTCAGGCAAGCCGTCGTTCTTCGATGGAACAAACTACCCATATTAGAAGATCCGCATGTCTACGCATCTCCAAAGCATAGGCTCGCGGGTTTGAGAGATTTGTGAGGATACCGATTATGTGGTGCTTGCTGCTCGTATTGGTCAGGAGCAGATTGACTAGCACGAGGCAAATAGCAAGGCCCGTAATGCAATTTTCTCCTACCTTTCGCTTTCTGAGTTTGAGAGGTTGTCTCACCTCGATACGGCTTGAGAGGTTTGGCTAACAATTCAAAGATATCATGAGGGCTCCTCTCATGTCAAGACCAGACTCTTTGAGACGCACTGATGTGAGTGCAAGAACTTTGTTCAATTACTTGGAGAGTCCGTCGATTCTATGTTTTCCCGCTCCCGGTCAATTGTGAACAAGATGCAAGCAAACAAGTCGTAGCTACCCTATGACGATCACGAGAGGGCTCTGAAGTTACTATACACCCTAGATTGGAGGGTTTGGGATGTGAAGGTCTCCACTATCATTGAGTCCCCAAATTACGAGACCCTCATAGTGGATGAGCTATTCAGCAAGCTCAAGTCCACCGAGATTGACCACCAGACTCAAGCTAAGATCGAGAATCCTTCTGCGCCGACCATGGCTTTGGTCTCAGGTACTGGTGGTTCTTTGGCTAATCCTTCACAAGCTTCTTTTGCTTTGTCTTCTTTGGTCTCCATTACAGAGGAGTAGATGGAGGCTCTTGGGGATGATGAGCTGGCATTGATCATCAGCCCGTTCTCACGGTTCCACAACAACCGCATGAACCGCTAGCGCAGTGGTCAAAAGGAGGGTTGCTTCGGCTGTGGGGACCTGTGGGGGTATAGACCCGTATACCCTCATGGCTGGAATTGGGCCACACCCGACAAGGTGGTCCAACCTGTCAGAACAAGCTGCGCGGGTTATGTGGCTGCTCGGCGTATCACTCAAGGAATCAGAGATTGCCTTCATGATCAAGGAAACTAGTCGGTTAGGCTAGATATCGTATCCTCGGTGGATATGGCAGTTGTAATCAGCTAGGATTAGATTCCTTAGATCTGTAACCTTGCCCCCTAGACTATATAAGGCGGGCAAGGACCCCCCTCAAAGCATCTGATGATACAGCAATACAATCCACCAAAGACGCGGGACGTAGGGTATTACGCAAACCTTGCGGCCTGAACCTGGATAAATCCTCGTGTTCGTCATGCGTCACCATCTAGTTCGTTGTCTCGCGCACCTCCACTGACTAATCTACTACCGTGGGCATACCCCTCGGTAGACTGCCGACCATATTTCGTCGACAGTGGCGCGCCAGGTAGGGGTGTGCGAGCGGATTCCATGGCGAGCCAGATGGTTGTTTTCCCTGCTTTCGTGATCCCGGCGGCCGGCCTGACGCTCACGGTCGGGACGATCACTTGGACCACCGGCGTCAGCAACACCACCGAGGCTACAGGGCAGTGCAGGCTTCCCCTGCGCGGAATGAATCTACACCAGCAACGGCGGGGCCGATCTCGGGACCTCTCCCGGGGTCATCTTCGCTGACCACACATCATCTGCTTCCTCGCTACCGAAGGAGGCAGCTCGACAACTCCGACCTAGTCAACTCCATCGATCAGGTCACCATAGATCTGGCCGAAACCTTGACCTTGGTGGAATTGATCAGAGATCAATCCGCCGAGGATGGCCACGGTCCCATCCGTTACTCCCAGACCGAGCGACCTGCTCGGGTTAGCCACTAGAGGCGCTGGGTCAAGATCTGACGATCATTGCAACTCCTAAAAGGCGAACGGTCCGTTCCCGACTAGGTCCTGCCACCGGCCTGAGGCTGGAGGACTATGAAGCCCAGACGGAGCACCCACCAGCCGTCTATCCATATGGGTTGGCGAACGCTGCTTCCATATACGGGGGTCGTGTCCCGCATCTGTTTATGGATCATGTGAGCATGACCATGTTGCAGATCTATATCTGTTAGATCTACCTGAGGCCGATCAACCCGCTCCCACTGTCAACATGGTGGAGATCAGAGAAATCCGAGGGAACTCCCTCTCAACAATTCCCGAAGAGAGCACCAGATCTAGCACAGGGTCCACTCACACCGTTATCGAAGAAGAATTCCCGAAGTTTCCTCCAGGCTTTGGTGGCGCCATCTTCAACGTCATCAGCGCCGACGAACCATCCCATGAGGGAGAGACGCTGCAAGAAAGAGCTGATCAGCTTGAAAGAAAAGCCGACCGCGTGGCTCGCAGGGTGGACCACGACAACGCTATATACGCGGAAAAGCAGTGCCACCTCAAGCGCGACCTAGCCGGCGCGTTCGACATGTGTGGCGACCAGGCAAGTCCACAAGACTCCGAGCGCTGACATCACTATGGCCATGAACAAGCTCACGAAGTTACCCCGTTCTCCGGCAATCGAAGCCGTCGAGGCTTACCTGAAAGCTGCCACGGTTCAGGTCAATGAAAACCGCCTCGAGGGACGAGCACCATCTGTATCTACAACTCAAAGTCATCATCTTCGTTCCCAGCACGACCAGAGTCATCAACCCTCAAACAACCATGGCGGGGGACGTGACGCAAACCAAGGAGGAGGCCGGGGCGCAAATTGCGGTGGTGGCCGCGGCGGCCATCGAGGTGCCGACGAGGAGGTGGAGCAGCATAGAGGCGGCGACCTGCGCGACCACCTCAGCGCTAATGTCAACCTAAGGAATCGCATCAAGAACAACAGGGAAGCGTGACACGCATCTGAGATGCAGCGCAGGAACGACTATGACCAAGAGCATGGGGCACCCGACCGTGGTCGGGCACCTGCAGCCAGCAATATCCCGGGCCTGTGCCCATTCACGAGCCGGCTCCGCGCCATCGTTTGGCCAAGAAACTTCAATCTCCATGACCTCAAGGCTTACAATGGCAAAGACAGCCCCGAGCACTGGGTAACCCTCTATGAGATCGCGGTACGAGCAGCCGGTGGAAGCGAAGATGACCCCGGGAGAGGTCCCGAGATCGGCCCCGCCGTTGCTGGTGTAGATTCATTCCGCGCAGGGGAAGCCTGCACTGCCCTGTAGCCTCGGTGGTGTTGCTGACGCCGGTGGTCCAAGTGATCGTCCCGACCGTGAGCGTCAGGCCGGCCGCCGGGATCACGAAAGCAGGGAAAACAACCATCTGGCTCGCCATGGAATCCGCTCGCACACCCCTACCTGGCGCGCCACTGTCGACGAAATATGGTCGGCAGTCTACCGAGGGGTATGCCCACGGTAGTAGATTAGTCAGTGGAGGTGCGCGAGACAACGAACTAGATGGTGACGCATGACGAACACGAGGATTTATCCAGGTTCAGGCCGCAAGGTTTGCGTAATACCCTACGTCCCGCGTCTTTGGTGGATTGTATTGCTGTATCATCAGATGCTTTGAGGGGGGTCCTTGCCCGCCTTATATAGTCTAGGGGGCAAGGTTACAGATCTAAGGAATCTAATCCTAGCTGATTACAACTGCCATATCCACCGAGGATACGATATCTAGCCTAACCGACTAGTTTCCTTGATCATGAAGGCAATCTCTGATTCCTTGAGTGATACGCCGAGCAGCCACATAACCCGCGCAGCTTGTTCTGACAGGTTGGACCACCTTGTCGGGTGTGGCCCAATTCCAGCCATGAGGGTATACGGGTCTATACCCCCACAGGTCCCCACAGCCGAAGCAACCCTCCTTTTGACCACTGCGCTAGCGGTTCATGCGGTTGTTGTGGAACCGTGAGAACGGGCTGATGATCAATGCCAGCTCATCATCCCCAAGAGCCTCCATCTACTCCTCTGTAATGGAGACCAAAGAAGACAAAGCAAAAGAAGCTTGTGAAGGATTAGCCAAAGAACCACCAGTACCTGAGACCAAAGCCATGGTCGGCGCAGAAGGATTCTCGATCTTAGCTTGAGTCTGGTGGTCAATCTCGGTGGACTTGAGCTTGCTGAATAGCTCATCCACTATGAGGGTCTCGTAATTTGGGGACTCAATGATAGTGGAGACCTTCACATCCCAAACCCTCCAATCTAGGGTGTATAGTAACTTCAGAGCCCTCTCGTGATCGTCATAGGGTAGCTACGACTTGTTTGCTTGCATCTTGTTCACAATTGACCGGGAGCGGGAAAACATAGAATCGACGGACTCTCCAAGTAATTGAACAAAGTTCTTGCACTCACATCAGTGCGTCTCAAAGAGTCTGGTCTTGACATGAGAGGAGCCCTCATGATATCTTTGAATTGTTAGCCAAACCTCTCAAGCCGTATCGAGGTGAGACAACCTCTCAAACTCAGAAAGCGAAAGGTAGGAGAAAATTGCATTACGGGCCTTGCTATTTGCCTCGTGCTAGTCAATCTGCTCCTGACCAATACGAGCAGCAAGCACCACATAATCGGTATCCTCACAAATCTCTCAAACCCGCGAGCCTATGCTTTGGAGATGCGTAGACATGCGGATCTTCTAATATGGGTAGTTTGTTCCATCGAAGAACGACGGCTTGCCTGAACTGCACTCCATGTTGCCTTCAGAGATCAAGAACCGATTAAGGTGGAATGATCCTTAACCGGCTCTGATACCAATTGAAGGACCGAACTAGGCGACCAGAGGGGGTGGTGAATGGGAGCCAAATCAAAATTTCTCTCAAAATGGTCGCTGTCCCAAAATCACCACAAAATCATTGAACCACGAGGACAACAGGAGGTTAAGGCCTCCATTCCCACTTAGATCAGGTCTACAAGATTTTTCACACAGATGAATGATTTTGCTAAATCATCTGCGGATCACTACAGCAGTCTAGAGACAGGGAAACCCTAACAAGGATGAAAGAAAGACTGACTAGAGATATAAGGACTGATTGGGGCAGCCCTCTTTTATTTATAGAGGCTATTACACATTCCCAATGTACCCCTAGGTAATTAGAGCGAACCACCTAACCCAAAGGGTATTATGGTCCAACTTAGAGATCTGCTGATCCGACGGCCACGCTCCCTTCATGACTTAGCTTCACCTCGACGCAAACCTCGTGATGACGCCATGTGCCACCTTCGATTCCCGTGAACCACACCTGCGTTTTGAGGCCCAAACCCGAAAACCGTCCACCGGTGGTTTTGAGGCCCAAACCACCGAATCACTCGTGGGTAGCATAGTCCATACGCTCACCCCACGAACGTGACACGTGTCATCGTCGTCCTTGACCGCCTGGCCGTCAAGTCCTCTAGCGCCTCCGCTTGACTTGCCCGACCGTCGTCTTGACTTGGTCAACATGGTCCACTCCTCATGTACTCTTGCACTTGTTGATGACCCTAGGTGTTAGCCACCCACGGTCAGTCACCCAGCTTCTCTGGTCCCTTGGTTCAAGCCTTGGCATCCATCCTTCACCGCTCCTAGTCCATTGGCGCGAACCCGCTTGACCTTCACCTTCTCTTCTTTCTCTTCTCTCTTCT
>JAHUYU010000373.1:0-21550 GCA_030439765.1 Tripidium arundinaceum | reverse complement strand
AACTTCAGTGAATATCTGTTCATTGTCTGACAAGTGCAATTTCTTGGCTATGATATAGTATCCCAAATATTAAGATCGGCACTTGTTACAATCTTGCTAGACAAAGACCATTGGTGGATGCTTGTTTTTGAATGTTAAATACATGGCATCGATAGCTTGAGCTAGCTTAGGTATGAAAGATTGTATTTTAATATGCTATTTTATTCAGATAACTGAACCTGCATCTTATGTGCGTTTTAATTCTGTTGTGTTGCACAGATGCACGCCAAGCTGTATTCAGATTGTACTTGGAAGTCTGACGGTGCTGTGGGTTATTTCAATGGAAAATAGTGGCTCTCCTGCACCATTGGGTGACATGACTAACACTACTAATGGAGGTAAACAAAATACTCGGGCATTTACTGTATTAAATTTAACGTATGATAATCAATAGTATATGGATGTAACACTGCAGGAAGCGATGCTGAACAATGCAAGAGAGAAAGAGATAAGGCTCGATGGCACGCAATATCTCAAGAGAAAAGAGACAAAAAAAAAACGACGAGAAGCATATAAAAGAAGAAAGGAGCAACAACTACGTATCGAAACTACCAATGGTTGTATAGTAGAAACGTTGGTGATTAATAATATAGATATTATTATTAATGTTTCTTATATGTGTTGTGTCACACTTGGTAGATGGTCAGGATGCATCAAACAAGGAAAATATGGATCCAAATGAAACAGATGATTGGTTGCATAGGAATGATTCACTCCATGCAAACAATATTGATGATATACTTATATCCAATCAGTTATCAGGTAAATAAACTATTGTTAATATGGCAACAACGCCTACATTTTTGTGTTGGTGAATCTACCAGTAGCTTTATATACAACGAGAGGATCGTTGACGGATATCTGATGTGTTCTATTTGTCTTACTACTATTTTAACTCAAACACAACTATGTAGGTGATGATGCAATTATTGCTCGTAGCATAGTTAATCAAGAAATGCAGTCACAATGCACCGATGCTTCACGTAAGAGAGAGTTAACAGAAGAGCAAGTCATGGCTCAGCGTGAATGGTGTAGGATGATTCACGGCCCTTTGTGCATGGGCAATCGCGATTAAGTGCTCCACAAGGGCCATGCATCATATGCTTTGTGACCATTTTATACAAGTCTGGATACTTCTTCTTGTTTGGGAGCTCTACTGAGATGAGAAGGTCATACTGCTCTGGGCACATGATTTTGTAGGGTCCCTCCTTGATTAGCAAAAAATATGCGTGCGGTAGACCCCTCTTCTGGAACTCCACAACATACATGTGTGCACAAACCTTTCCGAGGATATCCTTTTTTATCAACATGTTCTTAATCTCTTCCAGTTTTGCCCTAAAGACCCGATCAATAAGATCTGGATGATCCTGGGGTGTTTGTCCAGGGTACAACTCACGCGTGATCTCATCCCACTTTGGATTACATGTCACAGTGAGGAAGATGTCTGGTTTTCCAAACCTCCACACCAGTGCCATCCAAGTACCTACGCCTCATGTCCCTCGGGCCTCCAATAAATGATGAAGGCATCACCGTCCGCTTTCCAACAGCTTCTGATCTACCCTCACCAGCATGCAGGCTATCAACCAATCCTTGGTAGAGTTCAGCCCTAATCTCTGTTTGATGATTGCGTATGTAATCTAATTGAGAACTCTCAATTTTGATGTACGTGTCAACCGTAAACTGTTGGAAAAGACACTTTCCATAAAGTATGGGATTAAAAATTTCTGGCCGGATCTGGAACTTGTAGCAGTAGTAGTCACGCACGAAAACACTTAAATTTCCCGGAGAGTCTACAAAAAAAAGATATGTATTAGAGGTGTTTCTAGGATAATGTTTTGGTATACATGAAAAGTATAAGAAGATAAACAAACATGTTTCTTCTTCTGTACCACTATGAGCCTTACACAGGGCACGAGTCGTGTTGACTTCCTCCATAGTAACACCTTTCTTTGGGATATCCATATGCCATCCGAGCTCACCCCTAGGGAAGAATAGTGGGTATGAAAGAGCATCATAGCATCCATGGTATGATCAGATGCCATGCCTGCTCCTATATTTCCCATGCAGGACAACACTATTCTGAAAATGACCAAGGAGTCACTACCCTCGATCCAAACAGCAGCCACCTCTAAAGCCATCGGCACATTGTATGTCCTTTGGTCCAATCGCTGATCAAGGTTAAGTGTGACACGATAGTCCTCGAGATGTTCAGCCTGCCCCATACTCCTCAAATGTTCTGAGTACGGGTTGTCACGAAGGATGGCCACCAATCTCTCTATAACTTCTTTATCTTTTTGGTACTGCTCTTCACGACGCCTTCGGTACAGGTGCTCAAGGCTCGGATCGTCATCATAGAAGTAAAGCTCAAGATGTCTTGGCTCCTTACCATCTTCTCTCCCAAATGACCTTATGTTGTGATAGATCATGCCATGTGCACGGAAGGTATATATGACATTGTTTCTCATGTTAGTAGTAGCACTGTCGAGGCGACAGTAGAGGGAAGTGAAAGAGAAGTGGCCATTGAAAAACCTAATATTGTCACGGAAGTGCCTAGCGTCCGAGTCGGAGCTCGTCCAAAGCCTCATGAGTTGGTCTGGTATGACTGGTGCATTCAGCTCGACCTTTCCGCTGCGGCAACAGAACCCAAGTGGTTCTTTTGGAAACCTCTTCGCACCGCAGTGGTGGCAATCTGGGACAGGTTTTAGCATGTGTGTCTCCCTAGGTATGTTACTATACACCTTTTCATACGGGTCAGGTACTTCAGGGTTAGAAGCTGTGTCTTCCTCAGGAGTATCACTTTGGACATCGTCATCTAATTCCTCTAATGAAATGACATTTAAACAAATAAATAAAGGTCAGATAAAGGAGTGGATGTTTAGAAAGGTATTCGGTATTTGGTACAAATACCTTGCCCAGCAAACAGGTATCCCTCATCATCTTCCTCATCATCTTCAAATATATCACCCTCATCATCGTCTGTGATCGTCACAGTGTCATGAGATATTACAACTTGGGTAACAATAAAGGAAATCAAATACGATAAAGATTATTAAAAGTAGTTCAAATTACCGGTGTCATCAAATAATGGTTGTGCGGGTGTAGCTGATGCATGTTGATTGCTTGGTCTAGCGCTTTCTGTCAATCACATAATGGACATGGTTGGGATAGGAATAAGGTGGTTTCAAGTCAAGGAATGGGGTAGGGAGGCCTGGTTATTTACCGTTGTTGGTCACGGTTGACTGAGGTAAGGGCGTATTTTCATCCGCGTGGTCTCTAGTCATGTATTCACCATCATTGTTAGCTACTCCTGTGCTCCGACCGACGTGGCACTCAAACACAGTGTTACGACGGGCTAACAACACATGTCTTTGCCCAAATGGAACATTTTGTCTATGTTTCATATGAGCAGACAGTATATCACCGCATTCATCATCATCATTTGTCTCCTCAGTGGCTTGTGGGTTGCAAATAGGTGTTGCACTGGATTCTGGGATAACCCAATCACTGGGGCTTACTGTTGGTCCATGAGGCCCATATGAGTTTGCAGTGGGCCACTCAAAGTTTGGATCATAGATTGGATTCTCCATTGCGATGGACTCACTGTTTAAGGTGTGTTTCCGCACCTCCCTGGAACGGTTTATAGTCACTTTCATTGCCTCTTTACGAGATGGAGCTTTATTGTAAAGTCTCTGTCGCTTGCGCCTTTATTCCCATTGCTTAGGTGTCATATTTGCATATGTCATCCTACACCATTCACGCTGAGCCATGACTTGCTCTTCTGTTAACTCTCTCTTACGTGAAGCATCGGTGCATTGTGACTGCATTTCTTGATTAACTATGCTACGAGCAATAATTGCATCATCACCTACATAGTTGTGTCACACTTGGTAGATGGTCAGGATGCATCAAACAAGGAAAATATGGATCCAAATGAAACAGATGATTGGTTGCATAGGAATGATTCACTCCATGCAAACAATATTGATGATATACTTATATCCAATCAGTTATCAGGTAAATAAACTATTGTTAATATGGCAACAACGCCTACATTTTTGTGTTGGTGAATCTACCAGTAGCTTTATATACAACGAGAGGATCGTTGACGGATATCTGATGTGTTCTATTTGTCTTACTACTATTTTAACTCAAACACAACTATGTAGGTGATGATGCAATTATTGCTCGTAGCATAGTTAATCAAGAAATGCAGTCACAATGCACCGATGCTTCACGTAAGAGAGAGTTAACAGAAGAGCAAGTCATGGCTCAGCGTGAATGGTGTAGGATGACATATGCAAATATGACACCTAAGCAATGGGAATAAAGGCGCAAGCGACAGAGACTTTACAATAAAGCTCCATCTCGTAAAGAGGCAATGAAAGTGACTATAAACCGTTCCAGGGAGGTGCGGAAACACACCTTAAACAGTGAGTCCATCGCAATGGAGAATCCAATCTATGATCCAAACTTTGAGTGGCCCACTGCAAACTCATATGGGCCTCATGGACCAACAGTAAGCCCCAGTGATTGGGTTATCCCAGAATCCAGTGCAACACCTATTTGCAACCCACAAGCCACTGAGGAGACAAATGATGATGATGAATGCGGTGATATACTGTCTGCTCATATGAAACATAGACAAAATGTTCCATTTGGGCAAAGACATGTGTTGTTAGCCCGTCGTAACACTGTGTTTGAGTGCCACGTCGGTCGGAGCACAGGAGTAGCTAACAATGATGGTGAATACATGACTAGAGACCACGCGGATGAAAATACGCCCTTACCTCAGTCAACCGTGACCAACAACGGTAAATAACCAGGCCTCCCTACCCCATTCCTTGACTTGAAACCACCTTATTCCTATCCCAACCATGTCCATTATGTGATTGACAGAAAGCGCTAGACCAAGCAATCAACATGCATCAGCTACACCCGCACAACCATTATTTGATGACACCGGTAATTTGAACTACTTTTAATAATCTTTATCGTATTTGATTTCCTTTATTGTTACCCAAGTTGTAATATCTCATGACACTGTGACGATCACAGACGATGATGAGGGTGATATATTTGAAGATGATGAGGAAGATGATGAGGGATACCTGTTTGCTGGGCAAGGTATTTGTACCAAATACCGAATACCTTTCTAAACATCCACTCCTTTATCTGACCTTTATTTATTTGTTTAAATGTCATTTCATTAGAGGAATTAGATGACGATGTCCAAAGTGATACTCCTGAGGAAGACACAGCTTCTAACCCTGAAGTACCTGACCCGTATGAAAAGGTGTATAGTAACATACCTAGGGAGACACACATGCTAAAACCTGTCCCAGATTGCCACCACTGCGGTGCGAAGAGGTTTCCAAAAGAACCACTTGGGTTCTGTTGCCGCAGCGGAAAGGTCGAGCTGAATGCACCAGTCATACCAGACCAACTCATGAGGCTTTGGACGAGCTCCGACTCGGACGCTAGGCACTTCCGTGACAATATTAGGTTTTTCAATGGCCACTTCTCTTTCACTTCCCTCTACTGTCGCCTCGACAGTGCTACTACTAACATGAGAAACAATGTCATATATACCTTCCGTGCACATGGCATGATCTATCACAACATAAGGTCATTTGGGAGAGAAGATGGTAAGGAGCCAAGACATCTTGAGCTTTACTTCTATGATGACGATCCGAGCCTTGAGCACCTGTACCGAAGGCGTCGTGAAGAGCAGTACCAAAAAGATAAAGAAGTTATAGAGAGATTGGTGGCCATCCTTCGTGACAACCCGTACTCAGAACATTTGAGGAGTATGGGGCAGGCTGAACATCTCGAGGACTATCGTGTCACACTTAACCTTGATCAGCGATTGGACCAAAGGACATACAATGTGCCGATGGCTTTAGAGGTGGCTGCTGTTTGGATCGAGGGTAGTGACTCCTTGGTCATTTTCAGAATAGTGTTGTCCTGCATGGGAAATATAGGAGCAGGCATGGCATCTGATCATACCATGGATGCTATGATGCTCTTTCATACCCACTATTCTTCCCTAGGGGTGAGCTCGGATGGCATATGGATATCCCAAAGAAAGGTGTTACTATGGAGGAAGTCAACACGACTCGTGCCCTGTGTAAGGCTCATAGTGGTACAGAAGAAGAAACATGTTTGTTTATCTTCTTATACTTTTCATGTATACCAAAACATTATCCTAGAAACACCTCTAATACATATCTTTTTTTTGTAGACTCTCCGGGAAATTTAAGTGTTTTCGTGCGTGACTACTACTGCTACAAGTTCCAGATCCGGCCAGAAATTTTTAATCCCATACTTTATGGAAAGTGTCTTTTCCAACAGTTTACGGTTGACACGTACATCAAAATTGAGAGTTCTCAATTAGATTACATACGCAATCATCAAACAGAGATTAGGGCTGAACTCTACCAAGGATTGGTTGATAGCCTGCATGCTGGTGAGGGTAGATCAGAAGCTGTTGGAAAGCGGACGGTGATGCCTTCATCATTTATTGGAGGCCCGAGGGACATGAGGCGTAGGTACTTGGATGGCACTGGTGTGGAGGTTTGGAAAACCAGACATCTTCCTCACTGTGACATGTAATCCAAAGTGGGATGAGATCACGCGTGAGTTGTACCCTGGACAAACACCCCAGGATCATCCAGATCTTATTGATCGGGTCTTTAGGGCAAAACTGGAAGAGATTAAGAACATGTTGATAAAAAAGGATATCCTCGGAAAGGTTTGTGCACACATGTATGTTGTGGAGTTCCAGAAGAGGGGTCTACCGCACGCATATTTTTTGCTAATCAAGGAGGGACCCTACAAAATCATGTGCCCAGAGCAGTATGACCTTCTCATCTCAGTAGAGCTCCCAAACAAGAAGAAGTATCCAGACTTGTATAAAATGGTCACAAAGCATATGATGCATGGCCCTTGTGGAGCACTTAATCGCGATTGCCCATGCACAAAGGGCCGTGAATCATCCTACACCATTCACGCTGAGCCATGACTTGCTCTTCTGTTAACTCTCTCTTACGTGAAGCATCGGTGCATTGTGACTGCATTTCTTGATTAACTATGCTACGAGCAATAATTGCATCATCACCTACATAGTTGTGTTTGAGTTAAAATAGTAGTAAGACAAATAGAACACATCAGATATCCGTCAACGATCCTCTCGTTGTATATAAAGCTACTGGTAGATTCACCAACACAAAAATGTAGGCGTTGTTGCCATATTAACAATAGTTTATTTACCTGATAACTGATTGGATATAAGTATATCATCAATATTGTTTGCATGGAGTGAATCATTCCTATGCAACCAATCATCTGTTTCATTTGGATCCATATTTTCCTTGTTTGATGCATCCTGACCATCTACCAAGTGTGACACAACACATATAAGAAACATTAATAATAATATCTATATTATTAATCACCAACGTTTCTACTATACAACCATTGGTAGTTTCGATACGTAGTTGTTGCTCCTTTCTTCTTTTATATGCTTCTCGTCGTTTTTTTTTTGTCTCTTTTCTCTTGAGATATTGCGTGCCATCGAGCCTTATCTCTTTCTCTCTTGCATTGTTCAGCATCGCTTCCTGCAGTGTTACATCCATATACTATTGATTATCATACGTTAAATTTAATACAGTAAATGCCCGAGTATTTTGTTTACCTCCATTAGTAGTGTTAGTCATGTCACCCAATGGTGCAGGAGAGCCACTATTTTCCATTGAAATAACCCACAGCACCGTCAGACTTCCAAGTACAATCTGAATACAGCTTGGCGTGCATCTGTGCAACACAACAGAATTAAAACGCACATAAGATGCAGGTTCAGTTATCTGAATAAAATAGCATATTAAAATACAATCTTTCATACCTAAGCTAGCTCAAGCTATCGATGCCATGTATTTAACATTCAAAAACAAGCATCCACCAATGGTCTTTGTCTAGCAAGATTGTAACAAGTGCCGATCTTAATATTTGGGATACTATATCATAGCCAAGAAATTGCACTTGTCAGACAATGAACAGATATTCACTGAAGTTTCAACGCACTAATCAAGAAAAATACAAGTGACCAAGCTCATAACTACACCATTTTCCATTCATTTCAAGAAAAAAAATTTCACAAGCAGCCAAACATTGCTACCAAGGTATTTGGCCTGTTCCTGCAATCATTAGCTTCTTTTTATTCAGTGAGTTGTAGACTCAAGTGAGCAGTTTATAATTGCATTAGACTCGTGGTCCTTGTAAGTCCTAGAGTGGAAGGCATCTGTAGTGACCTCAAGATCCAACTGTTTATTGTGTCCTTTTCTATGCAGATCACTTGCAAGCCAAACTAGTAGAGTTCTAATTGGTAGCAATTGGACTTCATCTCCTATTTTGTCTGACTTCAGATTTTGGTAGTGGTTAGTTTTATTTTACCACCAGATTGTCACTGCTATAAAGAACCTGATGCTTGACATGCAAAAGAAAATATACTACTATAATTCGCTCCTTGAAACAGAAGGTAGAAACAAATCAGAGGTCTCACTGTGAAGCCTAACAAACACAAACACTCACCGTGAAGGAAAGCACAAGCTCTGGGCTTTAACTAACACCCAATTGGTGTAACATAACAGACATTCAGTTTCTACTTACTTTGTACCTACGAACTGGTTTATTAGGCATTTCTGTTATTAGACCAGCTGACATAGAGACCATCAGAGCACACCCATATGAGTTTCATGCCAATTCAGGACATGTGTTCTATTCTATCTCTGCCATCAAACAAAAACTCCAGAGTTACTGATGCATTCAGGTACTATTTTTTATATGTAAAAAGCTAAATATTAACAATACGAGAAAAAAGATATTAGAAATACTATAATCAACAGGTTTCAAATTATATATAATCTGTACATCCAATCAATAACATGTCAACAAGTCACACACTACTTGTCTCCCATTTTTTTCAGACTTCCTCTATTATCTGAAATTCAGATGGATACGATAAATGTTAGTAATAAAGGACACAAATGTAAGAATATAATAGTTGTGCAAAACAAAAGACAATACCTTTTCATGGAGTTAGGACCTCTTTGTAGACAATATTTTTTCGAGTTAGGACCATCTGCTCCACTGCGAAGCTGGATTGGTTATTGCGCCTGTAGTCCTCTGACATTGCCTCCTTGTGCTTTTCCTAGAGTTCTAACACATCACTCGACTCATAAAATACCAAGATTGTTGCAAAGAGCCTTCGCAATGCATATGGCACTATCCACTGAGTAGCTTCAGCAAGGCCCTCGTGCAGTGTGTTGTGTGCTTCAATAAGGCCCCTTCTTTCTGCAACTTCACGAAAAGTCGGTAGGAGTATGCCAGAAACTGTCCTTAGATCAGTGAAGGAGGTTGCACCAGTCACGTGGTTTAGAAGAACCCTAAGATAGTAACGCTCCCCTTCGGTTGGATTGGCACATACAACTCTTTCGATATGTCTTAAATGATTCGTTTGCGCTCTCCTAATCCATGATTTGCCCTATGAGTCCCACTTATAGTACTCAGGAAAGTCTCGATACAATATACCACAAGCATGTTCAGATGTGTTGTTCTTCTCGAAGTAGGTTGTAAGCATCGGCCTTTCAACACCTGGATGATTAAGCACTTGTCGAACACCCTCGCACTGGTGAAATGACACTATGTGCATATCAGGAAGATGGAGCTACAAGGACAACACAGAAGGGGACCTATCACTTATATCAAAACCATATATCCTCCATAAGGCTTCTGGAGGAGTTACCCATCTAGCATCCCTGTACTGTTTGATCTCATCGATGTTTCCTTCATTGTCCTCCTTGTCAACCTCTCTGACAGCCACAGACGCGCGGTCATGACCCTTGTAAATGTACTTAAACAAATACTTGACAGCCTTGATGCTCCCACATGCCTCAACATTGATATGGCAATTGAACAAACATAGGAGGTTCGGGTTGTAAGGCACGACCCATCTGTTGTCAAGTTGCCCATGAACTTTTTCTTTTCTACCATTATCACGCCGTCTGTAAACTGGGTATGAATCCTTGCCCTGTAATGTGGCATCACAGAAAGGTCGCAGGTAATGGTTCTTGCATGATTCACGGCCCTTTGTGCATGGGCAATCGCGATTAAGTGCTCCACAAGGGCCATGCATCATATGCTTTGTGACCATTTTATACAAGTCTGGATACTTCTTCTTGTTTGGGAGCTCTACTGAGATGAGAAGGTCATACTGCTCTGGGCACATGATTTTGTAGGGTCCCTCCTTGATTAGCAAAAAATATGCGTGCGGTAGACCCCTCTTCTGGAACTCCACAACATACATGTGTGCACAAACCTTTCCGAGGATATCCTTTTTTATCAACATGTTCTTAATCTCTTCCAGTTTTGCCCTAAAGACCCGATCAATAAGATCTGGATGATCCTGGGGTGTTTGTCCAGGGTACAACTCACGCGTGATCTCATCCCACTTTGGATTACATGTCACAGTGAGGAAGATGTCTGGTTTTCCAAACCTCCACACCAGTGCCATCCAAGTACCTACGCCCTCATGTCCCTCGGGCCTCCAATAAATGATGAAGGCATCACCGTCCGCTTTCCAACAGCTTCTGATCTACCCTCACCAGCATGCAGGCTATCAACCAATCCTTGGTAGAGTTCAGCCCTAATCTCTGTTTGATGATTGCGTATGTAATCTAATTGAGAACTCTCAATTTTGATGTACGTGTCAACCGTAAACTGTTGGAAAAGACACTTTCCATAAAGTATGGGATTAAAAATTTCTGGCCGGATCTGGAACTTGTAGCAGTAGTAGTCACGCACGAAAACACTTAAATTTCCCGGAGAGTCTACAAAAAAAAGATATGTATTAGAGGTGTTTCTAGGATAATGTTTTGGTATACATGAAAAGTATAAGAAGATAAACAAACATGTTTCTTCTTCTGTACCACTATGAGCCTTACACAGGGCACGAGTCGTGTTGACTTCCTCCATAGTAACACCTTTCTTTGGGATATCCATATGCCATCCGAGCTCACCCCTAGGGAAGAATAGTGGGTATGAAAGAGCATCATAGCATCCATGGTATGATCAGATGCCATGCCTGCTCCTATATTTCCCATGCAGGACAACACTATTCTGAAAATGACCAAGGAGTCACTACCCTCGATCCAAACAGCAGCCACCTCTAAAGCCATCGGCACATTGTATGTCCTTTGGTCCAATCGCTGATCAAGGTTAAGTGTGACACGATAGTCCTCGAGATATTCAGCCTGCCCCATACTCCTCAAATGTTCTGAGTACGGGTTGTCACGAAGGATGGCCACCAATCTCTCTATAACTTCTTTATCTTTTTGGTACTGCTCTTCACGACGCCTTCGGTACAGGTGCTCAAGGCTCGGATCGTCATCATAGAAGTAAAGCTCAAGATGTCTTGGCTCCTTACCATCTTCTCTCCCAAATGACCTTATGTTGTGATAGATCATGCCATGTGCACGGAAGGTATATATGACATTGTTTCTCATGTTAGTAGTAGCACTGTCGAGGCGACAGTAGAGGGAAGTGAAAGAGAAGTGGCCATTGAAAAACCTAATATTGTCACGGAAGTGCCTAGCGTCCGAGTCGGAGCTCGTCCAAAGCCTCATGAGTTGGTCTGGTATGACTGGTGCATTCAGCTCGACCTTTCCGCTGCGGCAACAGAACCCAAGTGGTTCTTTTGGAAACCTCTTCGCACCGCAGTGGTGGCAATCTGGGACAGGTTTTAGCATGTGTGTCTCCCTAGGTATGTTACTATACACCTTTTCATACGGGTCAGGTACTTCAGGGTTAGAAGCTGTGTCTTCCTCAGGAGTATCACTTTGGACATCGTCATCTAATTCCTCTAATGAAATGACATTTAAACAAATAAATAAAGGTCAGATAAAGGAGTGGATGTTTAGAAAGGTATTCGGTATTTGGTACAAATACCTTGCCCAGCAAACAGGTATCCCTCATCATCTTCCTCATCATCTTCAAATATATCACCCTCATCATCGTCTGTGATCGTCACAGTGTCATGAGATATTACAACTTGGGTAACAATAAAGGAAATCAAATACGATAAAGATTATTAAAAGTAGTTCAAATTACCGGTGTCATCAAATAATGGTTGTGCGGGTGTAGCTGATGCATGTTGATTGCTTGGTCTAGCGCTTTCTGTCAATCACATAATGGACATGGTTGGGATAGGAATAAGGTGGTTTCAAGTCAAGGAATGGGGTAGGGAGGCCTGGTTATTTACCGTTGTTGGTCACGGTTGACTGAGGTAAGGGCGTATTTTCATCCGCGTGGTCTCTAGTCATGTATTCACCATCATTGTTAGCTACTCCTGTGCTCCGACCGACGTGGCACTCAAACACAGTGTTACGACGGGCTAACAACACATGTCTTTGCCCAAATGGAACATTTTGTCTATGTTTCATATGAGCAGACAGTATATCACCGCATTCATCATCATCATTTGTCTCCTCAGTGGCTTGTGGGTTGCAAATAGGTGTTGCACTGGATTCTGGGATAACCCAATCACTGGGGCTTACTGTTGGTCCATGAGGCCCATATGAGTTTGCAGTGGGCCACTCAAAGTTTGGATCATAGATTGGATTCTCCATTGCGATGGACTCACTGTTTAAGGTGTGTTTCCGCACCTCCCTGGAACGGTTTATAGTCACTTTCATTGCCTCTTTACGAGATGGAGCTTTATTGTAAAGTCTCTGTCGCTTGCGCCTTTATTCCCATTGCTTAGGTGTCATATTTGCATATGTCATCCTACACCATTCACGCTGAGCCATGACTTGCTCTTCTGTTAACTCTCTCTTACGTGAAGCATCGGTGCATTGTGACTGCATTTCTTGATTAACTATGCTACGAGCAATAATTGCATCATCACCTACATAGTTGTGTTTGAGTTAAAATAGTAGTAAGACAAATAGAACACATCAGATATCCGTCAACGATCCTCTCGTTGTATATAAAGCTACTGGTAGATTCACCAACACAAAAATGTAGGCGTTGTTGCCATATTAACAATAGTTTATTTACCTGATAACTGATTGGATATAAGTATATCATCAATATTGTTTGCATGGAGTGAATCATTCCTATGCAACCAATCATCTGTTTCATTTGGATCCATATTTTCCTTGTTTGATGCATCCTGACCATCTACCAAGTGTGACACAACACATATAAGAAACATTAATAATAATATCTATATTATTAATCACCAACGTTTCTACTATACAACCATTGGTAGTTTCGATACGTAGTTGTTGCTCCTTTCTTCTTTTATATGCTTCTCGTCGTTTTTTTTTTGTCTCTTTTCTCTTGAGATATTGCGTGCCATCGAGCCTTATCTCTTTCTCTCTTGCATTGTTCAGCATCGCTTCCTGCAGTGTTACATCCATATACTATTGATTATCATACGTTAAATTTAATACAGTAAATGCCCGAGTATTTTGTTTACCTCCATTAGTAGTGTTAGTCATGTCACCCAATGGTGCAGGAGAGCCACTATTTTCCATTGAAATAACCCACAGCACCGTCAGACTTCCAAGTACAATCTGAATACAGCTTGGCGTGCATCTGTGCAACACAACAGAATTAAAACGCACATAAGATGCAGGTTCAGTTATCTGAATAAAATTAGCATATTAAAATACAATCTTTCATACCTAAGCTAGCTCAAGCTATCGATGCCATGTATTTAACATTCAAAAACAAGCATCCACCAATGGTCTTTGTCTAGCAAGATTGTAACAAGTGCCGATCTTAATATTTGGGATACTATATCATAGCCAAGAAATTGCACTTGTCAGACAATGAACAGATATTCACTGAAGTTTCAACGCACTAATCAAGAAAAATACAAGTGACCAAGCTCATAACTACACCATTTTCCATTCATTTCAAGAAAAAAAATTTCACAAGCAGCCAAACATTGCTACCAAGGTATTTGGCCTGTTCCTGCAATCATTAGCTTCTTTTTATTCAGTGAGTGTTTGTGTTTGTTAGGCTTCACAGTGAGACCTCTGATTTGTTTCTACCTTCTGTTTCAAGGAGCGAATTATAGTAGTATATTTTCTTTTGCATGTCAAGCATCAGGTTCTTTATAGCAGTGACAATCTGGTGGTAAAATAAAACTAACCACTACCAAAATCTGAAGTCAGACAAAATAGGAGATGAAGTCCAATTGCTACCAATTAGAACTCTACTAGTTTGGCTTGCAAGTGATCTGCATAGAAAAGGACACAATAAACAGTTGGATCTTGAGGTCACTACAGATGCCTTCCACTCTAGGACTTACAAGGACCACGAGTCTAATGCAATTATAAACTGCTCACTTGAGTCTACAACTCACTGAATAAAAAGAAGCTAATGATTGCAGGAACAGGCCAAATACCTTGGTAGCAATGTTTGGCTGCTTGTGAAATTTTTTTTCTTGAAATGAATGGAAAATGGTGTAGTTATGAGCTTGGTCACTTGTATTTTTCTTGATTAGTGCGTTGAAACTTCAGTGAATATCTGTTCATTGTCTGACAAGTGCAATTTCTTGGCTATGATATAGTATCCCAAATATTAAGATCGGCACTTGTTACAATCTTGCTAGACAAAGACCATTGGTGGATGCTTGTTTTTGAATGTTAAATACATGGCATCGATAGCTTGAGCTAGCTTAGGTATGAAAGATTGTATTTTAATATGCTATTTTATTCAGATAACTGAACCTGCATCTTATGTGCGTTTTAATTCTGTTGTGTTGCACAGATGCACGCCAAGCTGTATTCAGATTGTACTTGGAAGTCTGACGGTGCTGTGGGTTATTTCAATGGAAAATAGTGGCTCTCCTGCACCATTGGGTGACATGACTAACACTACTAATGGAGGTAAACAAAATACTCGGGCATTTACTGTATTAAATTTAACGTATGATAATCAATAGTATATGGATGTAACACTGCAGGAAGCGATGCTGAACAATGCAAGAGAGAAAGAGATAAGGCTCGATGGCACGCAATATCTCAAGAGAAAAGAGACAAAAAAAAAACGACGAGAAGCATATAAAAGAAGAAAGGAGCAACAACTACGTATCGAAACTACCAATGGTTGTATAGTAGAAACGTTGGTGATTAATAATATAGATATTATTATTAATGTTTCTTATATGTGTTGTGTCACACTTGGTAGATGGTCAGGATGCATCAAACAAGGAAAATATGGATCCAAATGAAACAGATGATTGGTTGCATAGGAATGATTCACTCCATGCAAACAATATTGATGATATACTTATATCCAATCAGTTATCAGGTAAATAAACTATTGTTAATATGGCAACAACGCCTACATTTTTGTGTTGGTGAATCTACCAGTAGCTTTATATACAACGAGAGGATCGTTGACGGATATCTGATGTGTTCTATTTGTCTTACTACTATTTTAACTCAAACACAACTATGTAGGTGATGATGCAATTATTGCTCGTAGCATAGTTAATCAAGAAATGCAGTCACAATGCACCGATGCTTCACGTAAGAGAGAGTTAACAGAAGAGCAAGTCATGGCTCAGCGTGAATGGTGTAGGATGACATATGCAAATATGACACCTAAGCAATGGGAATAAAGGCGCAAGCGACAGAGACTTTACAATAAAGCTCCATCTCGTAAAGAGGCAATGAAAGTGACTATAAACCGTTCCAGGGAGGTGCGGAAACACACCTTAAACAGTGAGTCCATCGCAATGGAGAATCCAATCTATGATCCAAACTTTGAGTGGCCCACTGCAAACTCATATGGGCCTCATGGACCAACAGTAAGCCCCAGTGATTGGGTTATCCCAGAATCCAGTGCAACACCTATTTGCAACCCACAAGCCACTGAGGAGACAAATGATGATGATGAATGCGGTGATATACTGTCTGCTCATATGAAACATAGACAAAATGTTCCATTTGGGCAAAGACATGTGTTGTTAGCCCGTCGTAACACTGTGTTTGAGTGCCACGTCGGTCGGAGCACAGGAGTAGCTAACAATGATGGTGAATACATGACTAGAGACCACGCGGATGAAAATACGCCCTTACCTCAGTCAACCGTGACCAACAACGGTAAATAACCAGGCCTCCCTACCCCATTCCTTGACTTGAAACCACCTTATTCCTATCCCAACCATGTCCATTATGTGATTGACAGAAAGCGCTAGACCAAGCAATCAACATGCATCAGCTACACCCGCACAACCATTATTTGATGACACCGGTAATTTGAACTACTTTTAATAATCTTTATCGTATTTGATTTCCTTTATTGTTACCCAAGTTGTAATATCTCATGACACTGTGACGATCACAGACGATGATGAGGGTGATATATTTGAAGATGATGAGGAAGATGATGAGGGATACCTGTTTGCTGGGCAAGGTATTTGTACCAAATACCGAATACCTTTCTAAACATCCACTCCTTTATCTGACCTTTATTTATTTGTTTAAATGTCATTTCATTAGAGGAATTAGATGACGATGTCCAAAGTGATACTCCTGAGGAAGACACAGCTTCTAACCCTGAAGTACCTGACCCGTATGAAAAGGTGTATAGTAACATACCTAGGGAGACACACATGCTAAAACCTGTCCCAGATTGCCACCACTGCGGTGCGAAGAGGTTTCCAAAAGAACCACTTGGGTTCTGTTGCCGCAGCGGAAAGGTCGAGCTGAATGCACCAGTCATACCAGACCAACTCATGAGGCTTTGGACGAGCTCCGACTCGGACGCTAGGCACTTCCGTGACAATATTAGGTTTTTCAATGGCCACTTCTCTTTCACTTCCCTCTACTGTCGCCTCGACAGTGCTACTACTAACATGAGAAACAATGTCATATATACCTTCCGTGCACATGGCATGATCTATCACAACATAAGGTCATTTGGGAGAGAAGATGGTAAGGAGCCAAGACATCTTGAGCTTTACTTCTATGATGACGATCCGAGCCTTGAGCACCTGTACCGAAGGCGTCGTGAAGAGCAGTACCAAAAAGATAAAGAAGTTATAGAGAGATTGGTGGCCATCCTTCGTGACAACCCGTACTCAGAACATTTGAGGAGTATGGGGCAGGCTGAATATCTCGAGGACTATCGTGTCACACTTAACCTTGATCAGCGATTGGACCAAAGGACATACAATGTGCCGATGGCTTTAGAGGTGGCTGCTGTTTGGATCGAGGGTAGTGACTCCTTGGTCATTTTCAGAATAGTGTTGTCCTGCATGGGAAATATAGGAGCAGGCATGGCATCTGATCATACCATGGATGCTATGATGCTCTTTCATACCCACTATTCTTCCCTAGGGGTGAGCTCGGATGGCATATGGATATCCCAAAGAAAGGTGTTACTATGGAGGAAGTCAACACGACTCGTGCCCTGTGTAAGGCTCATAGTGGTACAGAAGAAGAAACATGTTTGTTTATCTTCTTATACTTTTCATGTATACCAAAACATTATCCTAGAAACACCTCTAATACATATCTTTTTTTTGTAGACTCTCCGGGAAATTTAAGTGTTTTCGTGCGTGACTACTACTGCTACAAGTTCCAGATCCGGCCAGAAATTTTTAATCCCATACTTTATGGAAAGTGTCTTTTCCAACAGTTTACGGTTGACACGTACATCAAAATTGAGAGTTCTCAATTAGATTACATACGCAATCATCAAACAGAGATTAGGGCTGAACTCTACCAAGGATTGGTTGATAGCCTGCATGCTGGTGAGGGTAGATCAGAAGCTGTTGGAAAGCGGACGGTGATGCCTTCATCATTTATTGGAGGCCCGAGGGACATGAGGCGTAGGTACTTGGATGGCACTGGTGTGGAGGTTTGGAAAACCAGACATCTTCCTCACTGTGACATGTAATCCAAAGTGGGATGAGATCACGCGTGAGTTGTACCCTGGACAAACACCCCAGGATCATCCAGATCTTATTGATCGGGTCTTTAGGGCAAAACTGGAAGAGATTAAGAACATGTTGATAAAAAAGGATATCCTCGGAAAGGTTTGTGCACACATGTATGTTGTGGAGTTCCAGAAGAGGGGTCTACCGCACGCATATTTTTTGCTAATCAAGGAGGGACCCTACAAAATCATGTGCCCAGAGCAGTATGACCTTCTCATCTCAGTAGAGCTCCCAAACAAGAAGAAGTATCCAGACTTGTATAAAATGGTCACAAAGCATATGATGCATGGCCCTTGTGGAGCACTTAATCGCGATTGCCCATGCACAAAGGGCCGTGAATCATGCAAGAACCATTACCTGCGACCTTTCTGTGATGCCACATTACAGGGCAAGGATTCATACCCAGTTTACAGACGGCGTGATAATGGTAGAAAAGAAAAAGTTCATGGGCAACTTGACAACAGATGGGTCGTGCCTTACAACCCGAACCTCCTATGTTTGTTCAATTGCCATATCAATGTTGAGGCATGTGGGAGCATCAAGGCTGTCAAGTATTTGTTTAAGTACATTTACAAGGGTCATGACCGCGCGTCTGTGGCTGTCAGAGAGGTTGACAAGGAGGACAATGAAGGAAACATCGATGAGATCAAACAGTACAGGGATGCTAGATGGGTAACTCCTCCAGAAGCCTTATGGAGGATATATGGTTTTGATATAAGTGATAGGTCCCCTTCTGTGTTGTCCTTGTAGCTCCATCTTCCTGATATGCACATAGTGTCATTTCACCAGTGCGAGGGTGTTCGACAAGTGCTTAATCATCCAGGTGTTGAAAGGCCGATGCTTACAACCTACTTCGAGAAGAACAACACATCTGAACATGCTTGTGGTATATTGTATCGAGACTTTCCTGAGTACTATAAGTGGGACTCATAGGGCAAATCATGGATTAGGAGAGCGCAAACGAATCATTTAAGACATATCGAAAGAGTTGTATGTGCCAATCCAACCGAAGGGGAGCGTTACTATCTTAGGGTTCTTCTAAACCACGTGACTGGTGCAACCTCCTTCACTGATCTAAGGACAGTTTCTGGCATACTCCTACCGACTTTTCGTGAAGTTGCAGAAAGAAGGGGCCTTATTGAAGCACACAACACACTGCACGAGGGCCTTGCTGAAGCTACTCAGTGGATAGTGCCATATGCATTGCGAAGGCTCTTTGCAACAATCTTGGTATTTTATGAGTCGAGTGATGTGTTAGAACTCTAGGAAAAGCACAAGGAGGCAATGTCAGAGGACTACAGGCGCAATAACCAATCCAGCTTCGCAGTGGAGCAGATGGTCCTAACTCGAAAAAATATTGTCTACAAAGAGGTCCTAACTCCATGAAAAGGTATTGTCTTTTGTTTTGCACAACTATTATATTCTTACATTTGTGTCCTTTATTACTAACATTTATCGTATCCATCTGAATTTCAGATAATAGAGGAAGTCTGAAAAAAATGGGAGACAAGTAGTGTGTGACTTGTTGACATGTTATTGATTGGATGTACAGATTATATATAATTTGAAACCTGTTGATTATAGTATTTCTAATATCTTTTTTCTCGTATTGTTAATATTTAGCTTTTTACATATAAAAAATTGTTACCGAATGAGTGAGTGATGTTGGCTGCCGTCAAAAGGAAAATAATGTACGCTAAAAAATAGTGATCTTAGTCATCTTTGAGAAACTTGATGTTGATCACGACATGTTATCTCATGAAAATTTTTTGGTTCCTGTAGCAACGCACGGGCACTCAACTAGTAGATACACAAGCAAGCAAAATCGACTCAAACTATATACTACAATGTATCAACCATATGAAACTGCACTGTGAAGAGACAAGCATGTTCAGATGTGTTGTTCTTCTCGAAGTAGGTTGTAAGCATCGGCCTTTCAACACCTGGATGATTAAGCACTTGTCGAACACCCTCGCACTGGTGAAATGACACTATGTGCATATCAGGAAGATGGAGCTACAAGGACAACACAGAAGGGGACCTATCACTTATATCAAAACCATATATCCTCCATAAGGCTTCTGGAGGAGTTACCCATCTAGCATCCCTGTACTGTTTGATCTCATCGATGTTTCCTTCATTGTCCTCCTTGTCAACCTCTCTGACAGCCACAGACGCGCGGTCATGACCCTTGTAAATGTACTTAAACAAATACTTGACAGCCTTGATGCTCCCACATGCCTCAACATTGATATGGCAATTGAACAAACATAGGAGGTTCGGGTTGTAAGGCACGACCCATCTGTTGTCAAGTTGCCCATGAACTTTTTCTTTTCTACCATTATCACGCCGTCTGTAAACTGGGTATGAATCCTTGCCCTGTAATGTGGCATCACAGAAAGGTCGCAGGTAATGGTTCTTGCATGATTCACGGCCCTTTGTGCATGGGCAATCGCGATTAAGTGCTCCACAAGGGCCATGCATCATATGCTTTGTGACCATTTTATACAAGTCTGGATACTTCTTCTTGTTTGGGAGCTCTACTGAGATGAGAAGGTCATACTGCTCTGGGCACATGATTTTGTAGGGTCCCTCCTTGATTAGCAAAAAATATGCGTGCGGTAGACCCCTCTTCTGGAACTCCACAACATACATGTGTGCACAAACCTTTCCGAGGATATCCTTTTTTATCAACATGTTCTTAATCTCTTCCAGTTTTGCCCTAAAGACCCGATCAATAAGATCTGGATGATCCTGGGGTGTTTGTCCAGGGTACAACTCACGCGTGATCTCATCCCACTTTGGATTACATGTCACAGTGAGGAAGATGTCTGGTTTTCCAAACCTCCACACCAGTGCCATCCAAGTACCTACGCCTCATGTCCCTCGGGCCTCCAATAAATGATGAAGGCATCACCGTCCGCTTTCCAACAGCTTCTGATCTACCCTCACCAGCATGCAGGCTATCAACCAATCCTTGGTAGAGTTCAGCCCTAATCTCTGTTTGATGATTGCGTATGTAATCTAATTGAGAACTCTCAATTTTGATGTACGTGTCAACCGTAAACTGTTGGAAAAGACACTTTCCATAAAGTATGGGATTAAAAATTTCTGGCCGGATCTGGAACTTGTAGCAGTAGTAGTCACGCACGAAAACACTTAAATTTCCCGGAGAGTCTACAAAAAAAAGATATGTATTAGAGGTGTTTCTAGGATAATGTTTTGGTATACATGAAAAGTATAAGAAGATAAACAAACATGTTTCTTCTTCTGTACCACTATGAGCCTTACACAGGGCACGAGTCGTGTTGACTTCCTCCATAGTAACACCTTTCTTTGGGATATCCATATGCCATCCGAGCTCACCCCTAGGGAAGAATAGTGGGTATGAAAGAGCATCATAGCATCCATGGTATGATCAGATGCCATGCCTGCTCCTATATTTCCCATGCAGGACAACACTATTCTGAAAATGACCAAGGAGTCACTACCCTC
>JAHUYU010000484.1:0-20486 GCA_030439765.1 Tripidium arundinaceum | reverse complement strand
TATTTTGAAACCTTACTTTTTGAAATAGAGAAAACCCTATTCGAGGCATAAATGAATTTTATAAATTCATTTTTCACTCAATTAAAAATCATGCAGCCATCATGAATGCAACACCCTTAGAAAATTAACTTCGAAACTTTTATAAAACCATTTTATTTGAAAAATTGGATAACAAACTACCTAAAGCTTAGTTAGTTTTAGGAAAAATATTAAATCTTTATTTTATTTAGTGTTTTCTAAGTCACATCCAAAAATGGAAATTTTGGGGTGTGACATCTGCTATATTAGTGCATGCATAAGATGCAAACGAGGTGGATGCATGCACTCAAACAAACATGCTATGGTTTTGGAAAAGGGAAGAAAATTTAAATGAGGGATATGCATGAACGTCTAGGCTTTAGCCTTCTCTTCTAGTGCGGACCATCAGTCGATTCCATGCCGAATGGCATAGCCAACATATGGACGGCCCCGTTTAACTTACGTCTACTACAAAGCTAGACTAAGAGCATCGAATAGATAGATAACAAATAAATTTTCCATCTACCTAGACTAGGCGCCACTCCTGTATACAGCTCAGAGTCTAGGAGCCACCCAAAGAAAGCACTAGACATTTGATGATTCAAGCAAACATGCAGTGGTATGGATAAAAAAGGGAAAAAGATAACTCCGGGTTGCCTCCCGGTAGGTTCTCACATGATTGATTTCATCATCACCCACAATGTGAGATGGAATTATCAGCGATGCAATGTCCTTGTTCCATCAAATATCATGATTTTGTTTCCTTTTGATGGTGACCTTCTCTTCATTTCTGCACAGGGTTAGAATGTATGCATATACATACCTGTGAGATGGCAGGGTTGAAGTATTGATGATTCATGAATGCCAGACACCCTGGGCTCTTTGATGATTCTCTTTTTTTTCTTTTCTTGTGGAAATATATTGGAAGGTCAACGGATGATGCTATCCTGTTTATTCCACACTCAATAGGACAAGGGTAATCCCACAATAGCTAGTGGTAACATAGATTAGTAGACATCAAAGTTAATATCAAAATCTTTTGCCAATTGCTTCCCCGACAACGGGGCCAGAAATACTTTGTTGGTATTTCTTATGCTCATGTAGAATATTCCGCAAGCGCACAGAATACCGTTGTAGCATTTCACCCAGGAGTATTCTAGGATATCGTATTTATCCTTAGGGAAGCAATGGTTAAAGAATATGATAACTAATCATGATGGATCCACTAACTAATATACCAACTAAATTAGAGCAGGGGGTAAGTGAAATATATGATATGAGGGATGACACATGTTGGTATTTGTTAGTGTGAATTAGAAATTAAGAATTCTACAAGCGCACAGATATACCATTGTAGCATTTCACCGGGAGTATTCCAGGTATCGTTATTTATATTTTTACCACTAGGAGGAATGATGGCAAAGAAGAGATTGATAAATATTTATTTATGATGAAATCACTAACTAACTCTAAACAGGGGTAAGTTTAAGGTTCCTATGATTCTTACTTTACTCCTATGGTTTATCTTAATGACACAATTGCAACATAACTAGATTGAGTCCAGACAACGGCTATACTAGGCGGTAGGTGAGACAGTAGGAGATGTAACTCCTACCTGAAGCAGCTACACAATTGATGCTTGCCTTACCTTTTAAGAACTTGTCTCGAACATGTGGTGGAATACAAAGACTAGATAGATCCTGTCACAGTCTACTAGCTACCACAAACAATCCGTGCAACAAGCAGCAACCAAAGGCAAGATAGTGTATAAGCACCATGCTTACACCTTCTCTCACTACTCTACTTGTGATCACACAGGCCAAATAGAGCACCTAGTTAAAGGCGATGATCATATACAAGTGTGGGTTCTGGATCATCAATCTATTATATAAGGAGGGGTAGGGGCCTCCCGATCGGGATCCCATCTTCTACATTCTAGCGCATAGCTAAAAGCAGCAGCCCCTGTAACCGAGCATACAAATACAGAGAGAAGCTACTTCAAACTGGACATACGACACCACATGCCTAAACCAGTATAATCCTCGTGTCTTGTGTGCTACCCATCTGATTCATCTAATGCGAATAGCTGCTAGGTATTGTCAGAGATAATTCTTCCGACAATGTCTTTCCCTCTATATCAACAGCAACTATCTAGTTATGTTGCAATTGTGTCATTAAGATAAACCATAGGAGTAAAGTAAGAATCATAGGAACCTTATACTCTCTCATTGTTCTCTCACCTAGCTATACCTTACTAAGTTATCTTTTAGCTCTTTGCACTTGCTTCATCATCCTTCCTATCCAATATTCGATTACCCCTCTACGCTATTTGGTACTAGTTTGTGGTAAACATTAGGATCTCTTGTTTATTATCATTCCTAGCTACCACTTTCCCTTGGGATAAAATAAATAACGATACCCTAAAATACTCTCGGATGAAGTGCTACAATGGTATATTCTATGCGCTTGCAGAATACTCTACTTGAGCATAAGAAATACCAACAAGTGCCACCGCTTCCATCGCCGGCCCGTCTCCATCAGATCCTTGTCAAGATAGAGAAGGCCCCCAACAAGAGGAATGAAGTGTCCATTCTCACAGACCATGTCTTGGTCCACATCCTCCACCGCTTCATCGCCTACTCCTTATGCTATTGCAAGTGTGTCTGTCGCTCTTAGAACCACCTCATCTCGGACTCCGAGTACCATAAGGAGCTGCCCTAGATTGTTGCCAGATTCTTCTATCGCAGCTGGAAAGGCAAACACCATTTCACCAGTGTTACCGGTGAACGCCCCTCCTTGTCCTTCTTGCCCTTCCCTATTCAGGATGTCGTCGTCTCAGATTGCTGCAGCGGCCTCATCCTCTGCTGGTGCATTGGGTTTTGCTATGTTGTCTATAATCCGGCGACTAAGAAGTGGTTGGTGCTTCCGGATAGCAGCCGTTTTGTTGGTTAGGCTTTCTTGGGGTTCGATCCGACAATCTCCTGGCACTTCCATGTGATTGAATATGTGAAGGAGGGTGAGTCCGTAGGTGTGAACATCTACTCATCTAACACTGCGGCATGGATCTTTAAGGAATCTGAATAGGGCGAGGGTATTGTAGTATCCACATATTCGAGAAGTGTGTTTCTTAATGGTTTTATGCACATGCTAGAGTTCTCCTAGATAGTTGCTGTTGATATAGAGGGAAAGACATTGTCGGAAGAATTATCTCTGACAATACCTAGCAGCTATTCGCATTAGATGAATCAGATGGGTAGCACACAAGACACGAGGATTATACTGGTTTAGGCATGTGGTGTCGTATGTCCAGTTTGAAGTAGCTTCTCTCTGTATTTGTATGCTCGGTTACAGGGGCTGCTGCTTTTAGCTATGCGCTAGAATGTAGAAGATGGGATCCCGATCGGGAGGCCCCTACCCCTCCTTATATAGTCCAAGGGATAGGGTTACAATAGATCTGATAGGTTAACAGATCGCTTTCCTAGTTTGTTACATGGAAAGCGCAACAGAATGATTCTATCCTATCGCCTAGATATGACGGCGCTGGATATCCTCGAAATGCCTTGATCTCAAAGCTGGTGGATTTGCCTGTCCTTTGTGGGCCTCATTCCTCATTGACTTTAGCTCGGTAAACAGGCAAGGATCGGGTATACGGGCGGTGAAGGTACCCTGGGTCCATATATCCGACAGTAGCCCCCGCTTGTAGTGTCGCGTCCGTGACCTGCATGGTCTCCTGTGCGAGCTTTTTGGGGGATTTTGGCCATTGCATCATTTGACTATCCTTTGACCTGTTTTATGTCCTAAAAAGGAGAGGGTAACAAAGCTTTTACAATAAAGAGTTTCTTATATGAAAACATGCTACTGTTACCTGATGTTTGGCTCGGTTCGAGCTTTTTTTTTCCACTGAGCCGAATACTTTGCATCTCTTCAGGTATTCCTGCTCTGACACAAGCATTTCAACTGAGGGCGCAGAGCGGTTGCCCCTTGGACTTAGAAGCCCACGAAATCGGGTGTCCCGTTTCAGGAATCACCAAGGCGAATGACGAACGCGTGAGCAGCAGAGGGATTTGCGCATATCACTCTTCGAGCTGGTAACAGGTAGAACGAGTGACGTCCATGCTCCAGTGTAGAACATGACCTGGTAGACCCATCATGGGGCACGCCAAAAACTCTTTTTCCGTATTCGAGAGCTCACTTTGGTTCAAACTTAATCAACCATTTTTATGGTTTCTCCAAGGGGCATGCGTCCTCCGAGATTATGTACTTCGAGCTCATTCAGTAACTCAGGAGATTTACGTGGCACACGGATGCCAGAGGTTTTAGAGCCATATTTGTGGCCCTCCCGAATTCCCCCTAACTCTTAAATGATTGGGTCGGCAAAAATTTGCCGATTATACCAATCGACGGATGCAAATAAGGGCGAGTGCCTGGCCCAGGTACTGGCCTGCTTAGTGCACCAGCTTAGTGTGATGGTTCGTCAAGTTTTGGCGCGACTGGGCCCCGCAGCCATCGCGGTTACGTGGGTGGATTTCTTCCCAGCGAAGTCGGAGCATCGGCATCGGCGGTTCCTCTCCCCTTGCCTGGTTCTTATTGGAAAACCTGCTGACAAGCGGTATACACAGGTAAGATCCAAAGGAATTAGGAAAAAGAGAAAAGAAGGGAAGTCTGGGCTGGTTTCTTTGGTTGGATTTCGGCCCAGGACAGGTTTTAAAGGCTTTATTATTTTGCAAACCTTTTGAGATATATTTTGAGAAGCTATTTTGAAACTATTTTAAAAGCTCTTTTGAAACCATTTCAAAAATATTTTGAAAGCAAAATAAAGTACTTTTGAAACCTTACTTTTTGAAATAGAGAAAACCCTATTCGAGGCATAAATGAATTTTATAAATTCATTTTTCACTCAATTAAAAATCATGCAGCCATCATGAATGCAACACCCTTAGAAAATTAACTTCGAAACTTTTATAAAACCATTTTATTTGAAAAATTGGATAACAAACTACCTAAAGCTTAGTTAGTTTTAGGAAAAATATTAAATCTTTATTTTATTTAGTGTTTTCTAAGTCACATCCAAAAATGGAAATTTTGGGGTGTGACATCTGCTATATTAGTGCATGCATAAGATGCAAACGAGGTGGATGCATGCACTCAAACAAACATGCTATGGTTTTGGAAAAGGGAAGAAAATTTAAATGAGGGATATGCATGAACGTCTAGGCTTTAGCCTTCTCTTCTAGTGCGGACCATCAGTCGATTCCATGCCGAATGGCATAGCCAACATATGGACGGCCCCGTTTAACTTACGTCTACTACAAAGCTAGACTAAGAGCATCGAATAGATAGATAACAAATAAATTTTCCATCTACCTAGACTAGGCGCCACTCCTGTATACAGCTCAGAGTCTAGGAGCCACCCAAAGAAAGCACTAGACATTTGATGATTCAAGCAAACATGCAGTGGTATGGATAAAAAAGGGAAAAAGATAACTCCGGGTTGCCTCCCGGTAGGTTCTCACATGATTGATTTCATCATCACCCACAATGTGAGATGGAATTATCAGCGATGCAATGTCCTTGTTCCATCAAATATCATGATTTTGTTTCCTTTTGATGGTGACCTTCTCTTCATTTCTGCACAGGGTTAGAATGTATGCATATACATACCTGTGAGATGGCAGGGTTGAAGTATTGATGATTCATGAATGCCAGACACCCTGGGCTCTTTGATGATTCTCTTTTTTTTCTTTTCTTGTGGAAATATATTGGAAGGTCAACGGATGATGCTATCCTGTTTATTCCACACTCAATAGGACAAGGGTAATCCCACAATAGCTAGTGGTAACATAGATTAGTAGACATCAAAGTTAATATCAAAATCTTTTGCCAATTGCTTCCCCGACAACGGGGCCAGAAATACTTTGTTGGTATTTCTTATGCTCATGTAGAATATTCCGCAAGCGCACAGAATACCGTTGTAGCATTTCACCCAGGAGTATTCTAGGATATCGTATTTATCCTTAGGGAAGCAATGGTTAAAGAATATGATAACTAATCATGATGGATCCACTAACTAATATACCAACTAAATTAGAGCGGGGGTAAGTGAAATATATGATATGAGGGATGACACATGTTGGTATTTGTTAGTGTGAATTAGAAATTAAGAATTCTACAAGCGCACAGATATACCATTGTAGCATTTCACCGGGAGTATTCCAGGTATCGTTATTTATATTTTTACCACTAGGAGGAATGATGGCAAAGAAGAGATTGATAAATATTTATTTATGATGAAATCACTAACTAACTCTAAACAGGGGTAAGTTTAAGGTTCCTATGATTCTTACTTTACTCCTATGGTTTATCTTAATGACACAATTGCAACATAACTAGATTGAGTCCAGACAACGGCTATACTAGGCGGTAGGTGAGACAGTAGGAGATGTAACTCCTACCTGAAGCAGCTACACAATTGATGCTTGCCTTACCTTTTAAGAACTTGTCTCGAACATGTGGTGGAATACAAAGACTAGATAGATCCTGTCACAGTCTACTAGCTACCACAAACAATCCGTGCAACAAGCAGCAACCAAAGGCAAGATAGTGTATAAGCACCATGCTTACACCTTCTCTCACTACTCTACTTGTGATCACACAGGCCAAATAGAGCACCTAGTTAAAGGCGATGATCATATACAAGTGTGGGTTCTGGATCATCAATCTATTATATAAGGAGGGGTAGGGGCCTCCCGATCGGGATCCCATCTTCTACATTCTAGCGCATAGCTAAAAGCAGCAGCCCCTGTAACCGAGCATACAAATACAGAGAGAAGCTACTTCAAACTGGACATACGACACCACATGCCTAAACCAGTATAATCCTCGTGTCTTGTGTGCTCGGTTACAGGGGCTGCTGCTTTTAGCTATGCGCTAGAATGTAGAAGATGGGATCCCGATCGGGAGGCCCCTACCCCTCCTTATATAATAGATTGATGATCCAGAACCCACACTTGTATATGATCATCGCCTTTAACTAGGTGCTCTATTTGGCCTGTGTGATCACAAGTAGAGTAGTGAGAGAAGGTGTAAGCATGGTGCTTATACACTATCTTGCCTTTGGTTGCTGCTTGTTGCACGGATTGTTTGTGGTAGCTAGTAGACTGTGACAGGATCTATCTAGTCTTTGTATTCCACCACATGTTCGAGACAAGTTCTTAAAAGGTAAGGCAAGCATCAATTGTGTAGCTGCTTCAGGTAGGAGTTACATCTCCTACTGTCTCACCTACCGCCTAGTATAGCCGTTGTCTGGACTCAATCTAGTTATGTTGCAATTGTGTCATTAAGATAAACCATAGGAGTAAAGTAAGAATCATAGGAACCTTAAACTTACCCCTGTTTAGAGTTAGTTAGTGATTTCATCATAAATAAATATTTATCAATCTCTTCTTTGCCATCATTCCTCCTAGTGGTAAAAATATAAATAACGATACCTGGAATACTCCCGGTGAAATGCTACAATGGTATATCTGTGCGCTTGTAGAATTCTTAATTTCTAATTCACACTAACAAATACCAACATGTGTCATCCCTCATATCATATATTTCACTTACCCCCGCTCTAATTTAGTTGGTATATTAGTTAGTGGATCCATCATGATTAGTTATCATATTCTTTAACCATTGCTTCCCTAAGGATAAATACGATATCCTAGAATACTCCTGGGTGAAATGCTACAACGGTATTCTGTGCGCTTGCGGAATATTCTACATGAGCATAAGAAATACCAACAAAGTATTTCTGGCCCCGTTGTCGGGGAAGCAATTGGCAAAAGATTTTGATATTAACTTTGATGTCTACTAATCTATGTTACCACTAGCTATTGTGGGATTACCCTTGTCCTATTGAGTGTGGAATAAACAGGATAGCATCATCCGTTGACCTTCCAATATATTTCCACAAGAAAAGAAAAAAAAGAGAATCATCAAAGAGCCCAGGGTGTCTGGCATTCATGAATCATCAATACTTCAACCCTGCCATCTCACAGGTATGTATATGCATACATTCTAACCCTGTGCAGAAATGAAGAGAAGGTCACCATCAAAAGGAAACAAAATCATGATATTTGATGGAACAAGGACATTGCATCGCTGATAATTCCATCTCACATTGTGGGTGATGATGAAATCAATCATGTGAGAACCTACCGGGAGGCAACCCGGAGTTATCTTTTTCCCTTTTTTATCCATACCACTGCATGTTTGCTTGAATCATCAAATGTCTAGTGCTTTCTTTGGGTGGCTCCTAGACTCTGAGCTGTATACAGGAGTGGCGCCTAGTCTAGGTAGATGGAAAATTTATTTGTTATCTATCTATTCGATGCTCTTAGTCTAGCTTTGTAGTAGACGTAAGTTAAACGGGGCCGTCCATATGTTGGCTATGCCATTCGGCATGGAATCGACTGATGGTCCGCACTAGAAGAGAAGGCTAAAGCCTAGACGTTCATGCATATCCCTCATTTAAATTTTCTTCCCTTTTCCAAAACCATAGCATGTTTGTTTGAGTGCATGCATCCACCTCGTTTGCATCTTATGCATGCACTAATATAGCAGATGTCACACCCCAAAATTTCCATTTTTGGATGTGACTTAGAAAACACTAAATAAAATAAAGATTTAATATTTTTCCTAAAACTAACTAAGCTTTAGGTAGTTTGTTATCCAATTTTTCAAATAAAATGGTTTTATAAAAGTTTCGAAGTTAATTTTCTAAGGGTGTTGCATTCATGATGGCTGCATGATTTTTAATTGAGTGAAAAATGAATTTATAAAATTCATTTATGCCTCGAATAGGGTTTTCTCTATTTCAAAAAGTAAGGTTTCAAAAGTACTTTATTTTGCTTTCAAAATATTTTTGAAATGGTTTCAAAAGAGCTTTTAAAATAGTTTCAAAATAGCTTCTCAAAATATATCTCAAAAGGTTTGCAAAATAATAAAGCCTTTAAAACCTGTCCTGGGCCGAAATCCAACCAAAGAAACCAGCCCAGACTTCCCTTCTTTTCTCTTTTTCCTAATTCCTTTGGATCTTACCTGTGTATACCGCTTGTCAGCAGGTTTTCCAATAAGAACCAGGCAAGGGGAGAGGAACCGCCGATGCCGATGCTCCGACTTCGCTGGGAAGAAATCCACCCACGTAACCGCGATGGCTGCGGGGCCCAGTCGCGCCAAAACTTGACGAACCATCACACTAAGCTGGTGCACTAAGCAGGCCAGTACCTGGGCCAGGCACTCGCCCTTATTTGCATCCGTCGATTGGTATAATCGGCAAATTTTTGCCGACCCAATCATTTAAGAGTTAGGGGGAATTCGGGAGGGCCACAAATATGGCTCTAAAACCTCTGGCATCCGTGTGCCACGTAAATCTCCTGAGTTACTGAATGAGCTCGAAGTACATAATCTCGGAGGACGCATGCCCCTTGGAGAAACCATAAAAATGGTTGATTAAGTTTGAACCAAAGTGAGCTCTCGAATACGGAAAAAGAGTTTTTGGCGTGCCCCATGATGGGTCTACCAGGTCATGTTCTACACTGGAGCATGGACGTCACTCGTTCTACCTGTTACCAGCTCGAAGAGTGATATGCGCAAATCCCTCTGCTGCTCACGCGTTCGTCATTCGCCTTGGTGATTCCTGAAACGGGACACCCGATTTCGTGGGCTTCTAAGTCCAAGGGGCAACCGCTCTGCGCCCTCAGTTGAAATGCTTGTGTCAGAGCAGGAATACCTGAAGAGATGCAAAGTATTCGGCTCAGTGGAAAAAAAAAGCTCGAACCGAGCCAAACATCAGGTAACAGTAGCATGTTTTCATATAAGAAACTCTTTATTGTAAAAGCTTTGTTACCCTCTCCTTTTTAGGACATAAAACAGGTCAAAGGATAGTCAAATGATGCAATGGCCAAAATCCCCCAAAAAGCTCGCACAGGAGACCATGCAGGTCACGGACGCGACACTACAAGCGGGGGCTACTGTCGGATATATGGACCCAGGGTACCTTCACCGCCCGTATACCCGATCCTTGCCTGTTTACCGAGCTAAAGTCAATGAGGAATGAGGCCCACAAAGGACAGGCAAATCCACCAGCTTTGAGATCAAGGCATTTCGAGGATATCCAGCGCCGTCATATCTAGGCGATAGGATAGAATCATTCTGTTGCGCTTTCCATGTAACAAACTAGGAAAGCGATCTGTTAACCTATCAGATCTATTGTAACCCTATCCCTTGGACTATATAAGGAGGGGTAGGGGCCTCCCGATCGGGATCCCATCTTCTACATTCTAGCGCATAGCTAAAAGCAGCAGCCCCTGTAACCGAGCATACAAATACAGAGAGAAGCTACTTCAAACTGGACATACGACACCACATGCCTAAACCAGTATAATCCTCGTGTCTTGTGTGCTACCCATCTGATTCATCTAATGCGAATAGCTGCTAGGTATTGTCAGAGATAATTCTTCCGACAATGTCTTTCCCTCTATATCAACAGCAACTATCTAGGAGAACTCTAGCATGTGCATAAAACCATTAAGAAACACACTTCTCGAATATGTGGATACTACAATACCCTCGCCCTATTCAGATTCCTTAAAGATCCATGCCGCAGTGTTAGATGAGTAGATGTTCACACCTACGGACTCACCCTCCTTCACATATTCAATCACATGGAAGTGCCAGGAGATTGTCGGATCGAACCCCAAGAAAGCCTAACCAACAAAACGGCTGCTATCCGGAAGCACCAACCACTTCTTAGTCGCCGGATTATAGACAACATAGCAAAACCCAATGCACCAGCAGAGGATGAGGCCGCTGCAGCAATCTGAGACGACGACATCCTGAATAGGGAAGGGCAAGAAGGACAAGGAGGGGCGTTCACCGGTAACACTGGTGAAATGGTGTTTGCCTTTCCAGCTGCGATAGAAGAATCTGGCAACAATCTAGGGCAGCTCCTTATGGTACTCGGAGTCCGAGATGAGGTGGTTCTAAGAGCGACAGACACACTTGCAATAGCATAAGGAGTAGGCGATGAAGCGGTGGAGGATGTGGACCAAGACATGGTCTGTGAGAATGGACACTTCATTCCTCTTGTTGGGGGCCTTCTCTATCTTGACAAGGATCTGATGGAGACGGGGCCGGCGATGGAAGCGGTGGCACTTGTTGGTATTTCTTATGCTCAAGTAGAGTATTCTGCAAGCGCATAGAATATACCATTGTAGCACTTCATCCGAGAGTATTTTAGGGTATCGTTATTTATTTTATCCCAAGGGAAAGTGGTAGCTAGGAATGATAATAAACAAGAGATCCTAATGTTTACCACAAACTAGTACCAAATAGCGTAGAGGGGTAATCGAATATTGGATAGGAAGGATGATGAAGCAAGTGCAAAGAGCTAAAAGATAACTTAGTAAGGTATAGCTAGGTGAGAGAACAATGAGAGAGTATAAGGTTCCTATGATTCTTACTTTACTCCTATGGTTTATCTTAATGACACAATTGCAACATAACTAGATTGAGTCCAGACAACGGCTATACTAGGCGGTAGTAGGTGAGACAGTAGGAGATGTAACTCCTACCTGAAGCAGCTACACAATTGATGCTTGCCTTACCTTTTAAGAACTTGTCTCGAACATGTGGTGGAATACAAAGACTAGATAGATCCTGTCACAGTCTACTAGCTACCACAAACAATCCGTGCAACAAGCAGCAACCAAAGGCAAGATAGTGTATAAGCACCATGCTTACACCTTCTCTCACTACTCTACTTGTGATCACACAGGCCAATAGAGCACCTAGTTAAAGGCGATGATCATATACAAGTGTGGGTTCTGGATCATCAATCTATTATATAACTATATGCTAAGACTAACCACAACACACTATAAATAGTATAGAGTTGCAAAGGTAAATGCTAAGTAAAGTAGAGCAAGAATAATATATTAAATAAAGTAAAAGTATTACAAAGGAAAAGGTACAAGAGCTATACCAGACCAGAAGACCAGCTTCGGGAACCTGAGCAGAGCTCAACTCTACTTCTAACTCCCACACTAGACTATATTACTAAGAAGAGTGGAACTAAACTACACTTGAGAGCTTCTTTGCTTCTTCCTTGCTTTCATGAATGGAGAGGGGGGTATGCCCCTCTATTTAATTATACTAGAGGTGGAGTAGGGGCTACTCCTTCGCCATGTCAGCAATCTATGATTATGACACTTCTCTCCTTGGATCCAAGCTTTGGCTTTACAACATATTCAAGGTTCCTATGATTCTTACTTTACTCCTATGGTTTATCTTAATGACACAATTGCAACATAACTAGATTGAGTCCAGACAACGGCTATACTAGGCGGTAGGTGAGACAGTAGGAGATGTAACTCCTACCTGAAGCAGCTACACAATTGATGCTTGCCTTACCTTTTAAGAACTTGTCTCGAACATGTGGTGGAATACAAAGACTAGATAGATCCTGTCACAGTCTACTAGCTACCACAAACAATCCGTGCAACAAGCAGCAACCAAAGGCAAGATAGTGTATAAGCACCATGCTTACACCTTCTCTCACTACTCTACTTGTGATCACACAGGCCAAATAGAGCACCTAGTTAAAGGCGATGATCATATACAAGTGTGGGTTCTGGATCATCAATCTATTATATAACTATATGCTAAGACTAACCACAACAACACTATAAATAGTATAGAGTTGCAAAAGGTAAATGCTAAGTAAAGTAGAGCAAGAATAATATTAAATAAAGTAAAAGTATTACAAAGGAAAAGGTACAAGAGCTATACCAGACCAGAAGACCAGCTTCGGGAACCTGAGCAGAGCTCAACTCTACTTCTAACTCCCACACTAGACTATATTACTAAGAAGAGTGGAACTAAACTACACTTGAGAGCTTCTTTGCTTCTTCCTTGCTTTCATGAATGGAGAGGGGGGTATGCCCCTCTATTTAATTATACTAGAGGTGGAGTAGGGGCTACTCCTTCGCCATGTCAGCAATCTGTGTGATCTTCATCAAGAGCCATTGGATCAAACCGCCATTGGTTGAAGGGTTAGGATTCTCCAAAGCTTGAGATTCCATGCATGGGAGCATGCTTAAGTCGGTGGAGAGCTGGAGCATCCAAAGTGGGGTCGGCCAACCTAGGGGGCTTGGCCGACCCCCCTATGACATGTGGGACCTCCCTTCTTGCGTGTGGGACCTCCTAGCTTGTTCATGAGTGGGTATGTGAGCATGTGGGTCCACTTTGAGGTCGGTTTGCTGACATGTGGGCCATTCAATCCATGTGCTTTGATCCTCTACCGTTGAGAAGAAACACAAGCTTGATCCAAGGGTAGATGTTGGCTTGGGAGAGCTTCACATGGATCAGGTGACTTGGAGTGGCTGGTGGGCCCACAGGTGGGGTCGGCCGACCCCCCTATGTGGGTCCCACCAGCTCACTTTGCTCCATTTAGCTTGAATTTGCATAAAAATACTCAAGTACAAGTGGAACTTGTTATTTATTAAAATATGCTCATGATATGCTTATCTCCCTCTGACCCAAGGCCGTTGATGGTGATTTTGAGTATGTGAATGTATGACATTTTCACCATCAACAAGATCCCCCAAGCTTAACCTTTGCTCGTCCCGAGCAAACAATTAAAACTTAGCCTCGGTGGATCAGGAGTTGCTACTATGCTTCACATTTCAATAGTACCATGTGTAAAACAAACATATTTCTCTTTGGATGGAAAAATCAGCAATGTTGAAAACTCACCCATATTACCTTAGTCCTTTATGAGGCTTATGGCCTTTACCTTGTCTTGGGTGGTTGAGAGATAAATAGCTTTGACTTGAGCACTATTTTTCTTATTCCGCATAAGTTTTATATCGGAGGTTTTTTTTGCAATATTTTCAAAAGAAAACTTAATGTTCCTCATATGGTACTCTCATGTCGCTCAAATGGTGTATGATTCCTCACCAAGGCATATTTTTAAGTTGCCTTCTTATCCTACTTCTAATGGCATATGTGGAGCTTTGGGTAGGAAAAAGACGTAGCATACTTACCTTGAATATGTTGTAAAGCCAAAGCTTGGATCCAAGGAGAGAAGTGTCATAATCATAGATTGCTGACATGGCGAAGGAGTAGCCCCTACTCCACCTCTAGTATAATTAAATAGAGGGGCATACCCCCCTCTCCATTCATGAAAGCAAGGAAGAAGCAAAGAAGCTCTCAAGTGTAGTTTAGTTCCACTCTTCTTAGTAATATAGTCTAGTGTGGGAGTTAGAAGTAGAGTTGAGCTCTGCTCAGGTTCCCGAAGCTGGTCTTCTGGTCTGGTATAGCTCTTGTACCTTTTCCTTTGTAATACTTTTACTTTATTTAATATATTATTCTTGCTCTACTTTACTTAGCATTTACCTTTTGCAACTCTATACTATTTATAGTGTTGTTGTGGTTAGTCTTAGCATATAGTTATATAATAGATTGATGATCCAGAACCCACACTTGTATATGATCATCGCCTTTAACTAGGTGCTCTATTTGGCCTGTGTGATCACAAGTAGAGTAGTGAGAGAAGGTGTAAGCATGGTGCTTATACACTATCTTGCCTTGGTTGCTGCTTGTTGCACGGATTGTTTGTGGTAGCTAGTAGACTGTGACAGGATCTATCTAGTCTTTGTATTCCACCACATGTTCGAGACAAGTTCTTAAAAGGTAAGGCAAGCATCAATTGTGTAGCTGCTTCAGGTAGGAGTTACATCTCCTACTGTCTCACCTACCGCCTAGTATAGCCGTTGTCTGGACTCAATCTAGTTATGTTGCAATTGTGTCATTAAGATAAACCATAGGAGTAAAGTAAGAATCATAGGAACCTTATACTCTCTCATTGTTCTCTCACCTAGCTATACCTTACTAAGTTATCTTTTAGCTCTTTGCACTTGCTTCATCATCCTTCCTATCCAATATTCGATTACCCCTCTACGCTATTTGGTACTAGTTTGTGGTAAACATTAGGATCTCTTGTTTATATCATTCCTAGCTACCACTTTCCCTTGGGATAAAATAAATAACGATACCCTAAAATACTCTCGGATGAAGTGCTACAATGGTATATTCTATGCGCTTGCAGAATACTCTACTTGAGCATAAGAAATACCAACAAGTGCCACCGCTTCCATCGCCGGCCGTCTCCATCAGATCCTTGTCAAGATAGAGAAGGCCCCCAACAAGAGGAATGAAGTGTCCATTCTCACAGACCATGTCTTGGTCCACATCCTCCACCGCTTCATCGCCTACTCCTTATGCTATTGCAAGTGTGTCTGTCGCTCTTAGAACCACCTCATCTCGGACTCCGAGTACCATAAGGAGCTGCCCTAGATTGTTGCCAGATTCTTCTATCGCAGCTGGAAAGGCAAACACCATTTCACCAGTGTTACCGGTGAACGCCCCTCCTTGTCCTTCTTGCCCTTCCTATTCAGGATGTCGTCGTCTCAGATTGCTGCAGCGGCCTCATCCTCTGCTGGTGCATTGGGTTTTGCTATGTTGTCTATAATCCGGCGACTAAGAAGTGGTTGGTGCTTCCGGATAGCAGCCGTTTTGTTGGTTAGGCTTTCTTGGGGTTCGATCCGACAATCTCCTGGCACTTCCATGTGATTGAATATGTGAAGGAGGGTGAGTCCGTAGGTGTGAACATCTACTCATCTAACACTGCGGCATGGATCTTTAAGGAATCTGAATAGGGCGAGGGTATTGTAGTATCCACATATTCGAGAAGTGTGTTTCTTAATGGTTTTATGCACATGCTAGAGTTCTCCTAGATAGTTGCTGTTGATATAGAGGGAAAGACATTGTCGGAAGAATTATCTCTGACAATACCTAGCAGCTATTCGCATTAGATGAATCAGATGGGTAGCACACAAGACACGAGGATTATACTGGTTAGGCATGTGGTGTCGTATGTCCAGTTTGAAGTAGCTTCTCTCTGTATTTGTATGCTCGGTTACAGGGGCTGCTGCTTTTAGCTATGCGCTAGAATGTAGAAGATGGGATCCCGATCGGGAGGCCCCTACCCCTCCTTATATAGTCCAAGGGATAGGGTTACAATAGATCTGATAGGTTAACAGATCGCTTTCCTAGTTTGTTACATGGAAAGCGCAACAGAATGATTCTATCCTATCGCCTAGATATGACGGCGCTGGATATCCTCGAAATGCTTGATCTCAAAGCTGGTGGATTTGCCTGTCCTTTGTGGGCCTCATTCCTCATTGACTTTAGCTCGGTAAACAGGCAAGGATCGGGTATACGGGCGGTGAAGGTACCCTGGGTCCATATATCCGACAGTAGCCCCCGCTTGTAGTGTCGCGTCCGTGACCTGCATGGTCTCCTGTGCGAGCTTTTTGGGGGATTTTGGCATTGCATCATTTGACTATCCTTTGACCTGTTTTATGTCCTAAAAAGGAGAGGGTAACAAAGCTTTTACAATAAAGAGTTTCTTATATGAAAACATGCTACTGTTACCTGATGTTTGGCTCGGTTCGAGCTTTTTTTTCCACTGAGCCGAATACTTTGCATCTCTTCAGGTATTCCTGCTCTGACACAAGCATTTCAACTGAGGGCGCAGAGCGGTTGCCCCTTGGACTTAGAAGCCCACGAAATCGGGTGTCCCGTTTCAGGAATCACCAAGGCGAATGACGAACGCGTGAGCAGCAGAGGGATTTGCGCATATCACTCTTCGAGCTGGTAACAGGTAGAACGAGTGACGTCCATGCTCCAGTGTAGAACATGACCTGGTAGACCCATCATGGGGCACGCCAAAAACTCTTTTCCGTATTCGAGAGCTCACTTTGGTTCAAACTTAATCAACCATTTTTATGGTTTCTCCAAGGGGCATGCGTCCTCCGAGATTATGTACTTCGAGCTCATTCAGTAACTCAGGAGATTTACGTGGCACACGGATGCCAGAGGTTTTAGAGCCATATTTGTGGCCCTCCCGAATTCCCCCTAACTCTTAAATGATTGGGTCGGCAAAAATTTGCCGATTATACCAATCGACGGATGCAAATAAGGGCGAGTGCCTGGCCCAGGTACTGGCCTGCTTAGTGCACCAGCTTAGTGATGGTTCGTCAAGTTTTGGCGCGACTGGGCCCCGCAGCCATCGCGGTTACGTGGGTGGATTTCTTCCCAGCGAAGTCGGAGCATCGGCATCGGCGGTTCCTCTCCCCTTGCCTGGTTCTTATTGGAAAACCTGCTGACAAGCGGTATACACAGGTAAGATCCAAAGGAAATAGGAAAAAGAGAAAAGAAGGGAAGTCTGGGCTGGTTTCTTTGGTTGGATTTCGGCCCAGGACAGGTTTTAAAGGCTTTATTATTTTGCAAACCTTTTGAGATATATTTTGAGAAGCTATTTTGAAACTATTTTAAAAGCTCTTTTGAAACCATTTCAAAAATATTTGAAAGCAAAATAAAGTACTTTTGAAACCTTACTTTTTGAAATAGAGAAAACCCTATTCGAGGCATAAATGAATTTTATAAATTCATTTTTCACTCAATTAAAATCATGCAGCCATCATGAATGCAACACCCTTAGAAAATTAACTTCGAAACTTTTATAAAACCAATTTTATTTGAAAAATTGGATAACAAACTACCTAAAGCTTAGTTAGTTTTAGGAAAAATATTAAATCTTTATTTTATTTAGTGTTTTCTAAGTCACATCCAAAAATGGAAATTTTGGGGTGTGACATCTGCTATATTAGTGCATGCATAAGATGCAAACGAGGTGGATGCATGCACTCAAACAAACATGCTATGGTTTTGGAAAAGGGAAGAAAATTTAAATGAGGGATATGCATGAACGTCTAGGCTTTAGCCTTCTCTTCTAGTGCGGACCATCAGTCGATTCCATGCCGAATGGCATAGCCAACATATGGACGGCCCCGTTTAACTTACGTCTACTACAAAGCTAGACTAAGAGCATCGAATAGATAGATAACAAATAAATTTCCATCTACCTAGACTAGGCGCCACTCCTGTATACAGCTCAGAGTCTAGGAGCCACCCAAAGAAAGCACTAGACATTTGATGATTCAAGCAAACATGCAGTGGTATGGATAAAAAAGGGAAAAAGATAACTCCGGGTTGCCTCCCGGTAGGTTCTCACATGATTGATTTCATCATCACCCACAATGTGAGATGGAATTATCAGCGATGCAATGTCCTTGTTCCATCAAATATCATGATTTTGTTTCCTTTTGATGGTGACCTTCTCTTCATTTCTGCACAGGGTTAGAATGTATGCATATACATACCTGTGAGATGGCAGGGTTGAAGTATTGATGATTCATGAATGCCAGACACCCTGGGCTCTTTGATGATTCTCTTTTTTTCTTTTCTTGTGGAAATATATTGGAAGGTCAACGGATGATGCTATCCTGTTTATTCCACACTCAATAGGACAAGGGTAATCCCACAATAGCTAGTGGTAACATAGATTAGTAGACATCAAAGTTAATATCAAAATCTTTTGCCAATTGCTTCCCCGACAACGGGGCCAGAAATACTTTGTTGGTATTTCTTATGCTCATGTAGAATATTCCGCAAGCGCACAGAATACCGTTGTAGCATTTCACCCAGGAGTATTCTAGGATATCGTATTATCCTTAGGGAAGCAATGGTTAAAGAATATGATAACTAATCATGATGGATCCACTAACTAATATACCAACTAAATTAGAGCGGGGGTAAGTGAAATATATGATATGAGGGATGACACATGTTGGTATTTGTTAGTGTGAATTAGAAATTAAGAATTCTACAAGCGCACAGATATACCATTGTAGCATTTCACCGGGAGTATTCCAGGTATCGTTATTATATTTTTACCACTAGGAGGAATGATGGCAAAGAAGAGATTGATAAATATTTATTATGATGAAATCACTAACTAACTCTAAACAGGGGTAAGTTTAAGATATTTATAAATTAAGTATATGACAATTCAGAAAGAGATTGATACTCATAAATGTATCATAGCAAAACTAAGTAATAATTAAAAGAAAGATTCCTAAGTTATTTCTAATTAACAAATCATAGCATACAAAAGCATATACACTCTATAGCAATAATTAACTCTTCATCTATGTATAAGGGACATCTCTTAGGAGGAGCATAATAATATACTTCTCCCTCGTGACATAGGTCCTACTAGTCCTACAAACGGGATGTGGAATACAGAGAATCTACAAGGTTGTCACCCCAAGTAAATCTACCACAACCAGAATGCAGGGTGCATCCACAGGCAAAACAATGTATAAGCACCACGCTTACACAGAGTTCGGCTACTCAACCCACTCGAGTACTGAATTGAGCGCTCTGTGAACTTAAACATAAACTTAAAGATAACTATAACTATATCACGCATGAACTCAAGATAAACTAAAAACATAAGAAAGAGAAACATAATAAAGATTAAGATCAAAGTCACAATAAGATATAAAGGATACATTAGCTTTATCAAGTCTTCCAGAGACGGATCTGGAACTTTGAGCAATAGCCTGACTACTTGAATCTTACTTTAGCTAAGCTATACTAGAACTAAAGATAATTGGAGATCTAATCTTCTCTCATGAACTAGATCTCTGAATGAATCAGGATGGTCTTCTGGAGGGGGTCTGGGGGTCCTTTTATAGGGGAGATGGAGTAGGGGGCAAGTAATCGCTATGTCATCGATCCCCATCAATTCTTCCGCCCACCATTGGATCAAACCGACCTAAACAAACGGTGTAGATTCATCCACAAAGTCGGTGGAAAACAACTGGCGCTAGCAGGTGGGCCCTGGGGGGTCGGCCGACCTACAGGTGGGGTCGGCCGACCCCACCATGGTCCCCGTCCATGTGGATCTTCTTCTCTGGCCCATGATTGATGGATTAGAGCCTAGTAGAGTTGGTTTCGTTGCGATCTGATTTCTTGTGATAATATGGCCTACTTTAACCTATTTTCTTAATAAATCTTCCTGCATTCACAAAATCACCAAAACTCATGGAAATACTAAGTTAAACCACTACACCTATGTTGGTGATGATTTTAAAGATGAATACAAGGTACTTTGACGGTTATAATTATCAATAATGATCGTCAACAACACCAGAGGAGAAGTTCCAATGATAAAGAGTAGTCTAGCGAGCGAGGAGGACAACGAGCGAGCATAAGGTTTCCAAAGATCTATCTCTACTTTGCCTTAGTACATACTTTATTGCAACATACTTCGTTGTGTTAAATTGGTTGTTAGCATAGTCATAGTTGTGCGATAGTAAGACAATGGTAGTAAACCTTTGCGCTAGTTCACCGCCCTTAACCCGGAGCTCTAATCAATTTCATGGATATTGGATTAGAGTAGGTAAGATATAAAGTAGACATGGTGTCTAGACCAACGCTTACCAGTGTCT
>JAHUYU010000395.1:0-21242 GCA_030439765.1 Tripidium arundinaceum | reverse complement strand
TATGAAAAGCCATCCTGTTTTGATCTACTCCCTCCGTCCTGTAATATAGTGCATTATAGCATTCAAAAAATTATCCTCAAATATAATGCATTCTAGAGAAAAAAAACCAGCTCTATATTAAATATTTTTCGTTTATCAATCAATCACCATTAATCATGTTGATGATAGTGTCTAATTACAAAATAAAATGATGATACATGCGTCTTTTATGTTCTCTATTAATTTGTCTTAAAATTTGTAGAATGCACTGTATTACAAGAGAGAGGAAGTATGGTTTAAAGTTTAGTTGGCTAAAGTTAAAAAGCTAAACTTTGATTAGTCCACTTTTGCTCACTTGTGTGGTTCAATGAACTTTTTTTTGTGATGGTGTGGTTTAATGAACTAATGGTATTTTTTGAGGTTCGCTGAATTTTAGACAACACTTTAGATCATCAGTGCTGAGCCTGAAGAGTTAAAAATTGTCTAAAATATAATGGATAAATTTTAGACCACAAAATCAATTAGGCCTTTAGTTCTTAAAACTATAAAACTATAGAATGGAATCGAGTTGTACTGTGCTTCCGCTGCTCGAAAATTGCGAGATGGCTGCATGTGTCGTTTGGCAACACCGCAACAGCAATGGCAAGAAGAGACATGCAAGCTCTCACAGGTTCTCGAACCTGTCCTAGAAAGAAGAAAAAGAAGACGGGGGCCGGGCGGTGCCTGCGCCGCACTTTTGTCATGTGCGGAGCATATCGGGCGCCTCACCTGCCTGCCTACCTAAATAGTCTTTTGAACATTAATGATCACGAACTGGGCTGCCAAAAAACTGCATGATTCTTTTTTTTTATTTGAAAGACAAATGCTGCATAATTGATTAGCGCCTGAGACGGAGCCTTTCCTCGAGGCTGTGCTATAATAACGCTATTTTCCGTCCGTAAAGCCGAGGCCGAAAAGACGCAAAAGCTTGCGATTTGGCAACGAAAGTGGATCCAACTTTGCAACCAAAACAGCCAGCATGGGGAACCTGGTCCGGCCAGGGCATGCACACGATAACAAAGGCCTTTCTTTCCTCGTAAAAGAAGAAGAAGATGAGCATGATCCGATCCCTTCAGAGTACAGGCTGATTCCAAGCACAAGATGCCGTTTTTTGGCCCTGCAAAACTGGCTGGAAATTCTGGCCGGGTTCATTAGCAGCACGCAACGATGGCAAGGGCCAAGTGCCAAGCCTGAACTGAAGCTTCGCTGAGTTGTGGCACCGCGCGGTTCGTCTTCCTTGAATTGGGGTCAAACCGTCAAACCGACGGCAGCAGTCCATGATCTACCGACTGATTGGCTATTAATGGCATGGACCTGCCTGCATGTGCAGGCACCTCTCACCGCGCCAGAGTAGGAGTACGTAGACAGGCAGGCAGGAAGGCAGAGGCATGGATCTGAATGAACTGGTGGCTAGCTAGCACTTGGCAACGCCATTCTTGGCCGCAGCAGAAGCTGAGCTGGAATGAAGTTACATTAACAACTACAGCGCTGTAACTAACTCTGTAATACTCATAAAAGGTTCGCCGGTGAAAGTCTGCGCTAGAGCAGCGACGGGTGGTGAAGAGGTGGAGCAGTGGCGACGTCGGTGAAGGACGAGCAGTGGCGGTGAGCTTCCCGTCGCTTACAGGCGTCCCTCTCGATCGGACTAGGGAGGTAGGTGGGGTGTGGCGGCTCAGTGAGCCTTGGCCCCCACTTTCTATATATATAGCCTGCGTGACGGGGGCTCACCAGCCATGTGTGGCTGAGCACCTCCGATCAGGGCATGGTCAAGGGGTCCGAGTTGGCCGTTGGGCCAATTCGGTTGAGATCCATTCTAACAGCTGTAACAAGAACAGAAAAGGAATGTTCCATTCCAGCTCCCTGTTCCACTTCCACAGTGGGAACAATAAGCCATCAGTGGTTGGTTCAGAGACTAGGAGTACCTTTCTTCAGTAACCCAACTTTACCAAGAAACTGCATGGACCAGACGGGATTTGCACTGCATGCTTTCCTTTCGGTAAAGCTTGACGGATCTGGCGCGGCTGAAGAAAAGCTCTATCTGCCTCCTTAACGTGGAAGGCACTCGGATCTGGGGCGGCTTCTTTTCTCTGAAGCCAGAATCTATTCTGGCCTCATCAGCTGCCTGCTCCTAACTAACCACACTTGTAGGTGCTCCTAAACTTGTCTGTTGTTAAACACTAGTACTACTATATATACTACTCATACTAAGCATATGTACAAATACTAGCAGAAAAAATTGTTTTAATCATGCGTCTGAAGAGAAGGCTTTTTCAATGATCCATGCAATGTAATGAAGTAATAATGTAATGTAACGTAGGCGGCAGGACAGGAGTCAAATCCGTCCACGAAGCAATCCAATCCAATCCATGGGGATCAATTGATCAATCATGCAGTGCATGTTCGGGGTGGCCGTGGATTCAGCACGCAGCGTGGGGGCAGCTGGCATGATTGCGCGTTTCCCGCCTGCTGACGCTCGTCGTTGCTTACGACGGATCGGGACGAAACTCTGAATCATCAAGAGACGATGATGCCTCATGAGCACTGCACTGACATTGATTAGCTTACTTTCTGAAGCAACCCGACACCTGTACGTATTTGTATATGTAACGTACTAATAATAATAATAGTATAAACTGATGAATTCGTCCGCATGTGTTTAGCACACGGGAGGTGGCAATGATGGAACTGCAAAATTGGAGTGCAATCGTGCATGTACTTATGTACATCAGGAGGTAGTTCTTCTTCCTCGTGCTGCCAACTGAATCGATCAGAAGCAGTAATTTCATTTGAAACCGGCCACTGTACTGCCATTCATGATTCATCATCTAGCTATCTGTTGTGCATGTGCTAGTAGACTAGTGATACCACCTGACCTGGCCAATTCTCACTCTCAGCATGCATGGGAAGAAAGTTCCATGGAGTAGTGCATATAACTGAATAAAAGAAGGAAAAAAACACAGTATCATTACGGTTCCCAGCTCAGCTTAGCATACAATCCTTCCCTTTGTACCTACCGAAGGGCCGGCCCTCTGCAAGCGACAAGGTCGACGCTTTCGATGCATCACTGCAGTCTGCAGCAGATCAAAACCAAAAGGCCTGTATCATTTTTACAGATCCCATGCATGCATCCTTTTCTTCGGCATCAGCACCTGCCTGCCTTCTCTTTTGTATCCCCTCACTGCCTCTCAAATCTCAATCAATCAAATACCACGAGGGCCCATACGTCTCTCCCTCTCTCTCCACTCCACTAAGCACTAGCAATGGCCCTCCCTCAGGGCCCCTCCCACATGGGATGGCCACCCCACCCTGCCAGTTGCCCTATAAAACCGCCTGGACCGACCGGAGGAGGAGGAAGAAGAATCAGCGGTAGCGATCGACACGGGAGGGGAGCGAAAAAGGTGGCCTTTTTGCAGCCGCCGGCCGGACAAGCGCTCAGGCTCAGCTAGCTCAATCAAGCATCCGTCCAGGTCGGGCGGCAGGGGATTGGAGGATGGGGGGGCGCAGAGGCAGAGGCAGAGGCAGAGGAGGTGAAGCGGCGGCCCTGGTGTGGGCGGTGGTGGTGTTGATGGCGGCGGCCGGGTCGCGGGCGCAGCTGCAGGTGGGGTTCTACGACACGCTGTGCCCGGCGGCGGAGATCATCGTGCAGGATGAGGTCAGCAAGGCCGCGTCCGGCAACCCCGGCATCGCCGCCGGCCTCTTCCGCCTCCACTTCCACGACTGCTTCGTCAGGGTCAGTGCGCGCTCTCTTCCGTTATTGATGAATGACAGCACGGCATGCCGTACAGCTGCTTCGATTCACCTACCACCGTGAGCGAGCACTCTGCTGCCTTGCGTACAAGAGGAGGAGACAAGCCTGCGTGGTGTGCTTGCATTGCATAGTTGTTGCATGTGGAGCTTGCCTGCCTCTCCTGCCTCTGTTCATTCATTCCCCTCCACGCACAGTAACTATTCGTCACATGCATGCAGTAGAAGCAACAGTTTATTTTGTTTTACTGACTGGTAGCGAGCTGTTGTACTGACGACCGACGACGACGACGCATGTATTGCAGGGGTGCGACGGGTCGGTGCTGCTGGACTCGACGGCGGGCAACCAGGCGGAGAAGGACGCGGCGCCGAACGCGAGCCTCCGCGGGTTCGAGGTGATCGACAGCGCCAAGACGCGGCTGGAGCAGGCCTGCTTCGGCGTCGTCTCCTGCGCCGACATCCTCGCCTTCGCGGCCCGGGACGCCCTCGCGCTGGTACGCACGCCACACACGCCGCTGCCCCTCCCTGTCCCAGCGTCCACTGTTCACAGTCCACTGCCTCGCGCTCACTCTCACTCCACACCTACCTACCAGCTGCTCTGCTCATCCACTAGCTTCTTCTCCGGTTCACTTCGGTCAGCAGTAATAACAAACACAAAATGACTCCATCCCAAGATAGAACGCAGAGCTCGATATCGGTCTAGGATCACGCAGTGGAAGTGAAGAGGCATGGCCGATTCGTCGGTGCCTTGCCTTTCTAGAGGCTTCCTTTTTTTTTCTTCCTTTCTATCATTCATATATAAGGATGGGAGATGGATGGTTGCCAGGACAGCAGCTTTGGAATGGAAGCATAAAAAATGGGGACTTTTTTGCTTGTTTGGTTCGGCGATCGCAAGGCCAGCCAGCCTTTGGCGGAAAGCAAGCCCTGGCTGGCTGCTTGATTGGTGACTCCACCGAATGATGCCCTGCACTGCACGTACGGGCATCTGGTGCGGTCTGCCTGCCTCCGAAGCAAGCGCAAGCACGGCCGTGCAGTGCAGCTAGCAGCCGGCAGGGAGGAGAGATGACTCGAGGCGAGCCGTCCTTTTCTTTAGGTGCACGTCTCGGTTTTGTTTGGTTCGGTTCGGTTCGTAACCGCGCGTGTGCACGGGCCTACCGGTGGGTCGGCGGTGTCCGTAGCAGCACCAACCAGTGGCACATGGTTGTGTCGTGTCGCCTTCCAAGGCTCAGCATAGGATCGGAGAGGGAGAGGGAGAGAGAGCTGTAGAAAGGAGCCCTGAGTCCCTTTCTTCTGGAGGTGAAGATGGCATTTTAGCCTTGGGCTGGGGGCATTTTAGCACTGCAAACCAGAAGAATGCTCGTCTGCGGGGCCATGGCCGATGGATGGATCATCTTCTTCGTTCCCCAAAGCATAGGCGCCCATCTCCAGGCACAAAGTCCATGCAATTCAGTGCAGGGGGATGCTCAAATACCAAGGCAGAGTCTGCCTCCCCTCGGCTACAAGCCTACAAACGGCAGTCCTTTTCCAGGCTGGTCGAGCCTGAGCTGCTGCATCCCCGTTCTATTTGGACCAGCGGTTTCTTGTGCACGCCCAGGTAGTCACCAGCTGGTGAGGTCGGTGTCACACCGTCACTGATGGTCGTTGCAGCTAGCCAGGGAGCGTAGCGTAGGAAACAGAAGTTTCCATTTCGCAGCTGCAAAACAGGGTAGCCTCTCCGTCCACACGACACGAGAGCCGTCCAGCCGTGGAGCCAGCCACCATCACAATCCGGCGGCGGTTTGACGTCCATGTCTCGTGACCGGCCAGCCGGAGACGCAAGGGCGAAAGCTACGAGGCGGGCGGCCTTGGGAACGCGGCGTGGGCACGTCAGGACACGTTCGTGGGCGCATGGTTTTACGTGGATCCGACGCGCACCCCATGTGCCCTGCCCCGGTCCCGGCACGTCCATATTCCCCATCCCACGCTACGCTGGCTGGCGTGGCGGTTACTGACGAAAGCTCCGGTTTTGATTTGTCTGATCCTGATGCAGGTCGGGGGCAACGCGTACCAGGTGCCGGCGGGGCGGAGGGACGGCAACGTCTCGTCGGCGCAGGAGGCGGGCGCGAACCTGCCGCCGCCGACGGCGAGCGTGAGCCAGCTCAACCAGGTGTTCGGCGCCAAGGGGCTGAGCCAGTCGGACATGGTGGCGCTGTCGGGCGCGCACACGGTGGGCGCCGCGCGCTGCAGCTCCTTCGACGGCCGGCTCTACTCGTACGGGCCCAGCGGCGCCGGGCAGGACCCGTCCATGGACCCCGCGTACCTGGCGGCGCTCACGCAGCAGTGCCCGCAGGTGCAGGGGAGCGACCCGGCGGTGCCCATGGACCCCGTCACGCCCACCACCTTCGACACCAACTACTACGCCAACCTGGTGGCCAAGCGCGGCCTGCTCGCCTCCGACCAGGCGCTGCTCGCCGACCCGACCACCGCCGCGCAGGTGGTCGGGTACACCAACAGCCCCGCCACGTTCCAGACCGACTTCGTCGCCGCCATGCTCAAGATGGGTGCCATCGAGGTGCTCACCGGCACCGCCGGCACCATCCGGACCAACTGCAGGGTGCCCAGCTAGCTCATCGATCCATCTACCGCCCGGATTGCTGGCTGCGTAGAGTGGTGTCGGATCATTCAGATTGTACGTGTCCATCGTCCGAGCTGTAGTTGTGTACGTAGTACAGTACGTGCTTAGCTACGGATCAGTTGCTTATAGCTTGTGCGTCTTTTTTTTTTGTTTTACACTTTTTTGTCCTTTTGGTTTATACGTTTTTGTGGACCAGCGATATAGCTTTATTTATTCTTTTAGCTTACTTGTGACTTGTGTGTCATGTAACCATTAAACCATGAGTCCGGGATCAGCAGCGACTGTGTGTATATCTAATCTAAGGACTTCGAGAATATAAAGTGCTCAGTGAAAAGCTACGCAGACAGAAAATCTTCGGTTCATATATTCTCTGATGTCTGAGTATTGCTGGCCGACTTACCGATTTCTTTCTGAAATCGTCATCAGAAAACAAAAATTCACAAGCCCAAGGCACCGTCAGATTCGTAGTTCGTTCATTCTCATCATCGAAATCAAATCAAATCAAATCAAAAGGAAAAAAAAAGTCACAAGCCGGGAAATCTACATGAATGCAAGTATCCAACGAACGAACACTCTGGGCTATGTTTGTTCAATGTCGGGGCTCTTTGGGCCTGAAGTTGCGCCAGCAGCTACAAGCCCAGCGGGATACTTAACACCCTCGGTGAACTGGGCTGTCTACAACTGCAGGGCTCAGTTCGAAGCAGGCTTCGTGCTTCCCTGCATGAATGAGCTGGGCCTGGGCTGTTCGGTTGCTCTGGGCCGTGAGCGCTCTAGTATAGCTGCAGTAATCGTTTTTCCCTCCAAAAAGGCAGATGGACTTGAGCACATGCATTGATGCATACCGTCTCAGCGCCAGCGGTGCTGTTGCTCAATGCTCACTCACCCACTCGTCTCTGCTGCAATGCAATGCAAGCATGCAGCACAGCACGGAGCATTCATGGAGTCCCCGGGCGCAGAAGATCAGCGGCACCACCAGAGCACGGACTCTTGCTGCATCCTACACCCACCCACCGAGGGCCGTGGCCCACTGATGCATGCAGCACGCTTCGTGGAGAAAAGGCTGACCGGCCGGCCGGCTGGCTGGATGGTCCAGGCCAGCGGCAGGCGCCCGGCCGACCCCGCCGGCAGCCGGCTACTGTTCAGCGTGGAGTAGCACAGTGCCGGCTACAGCAGCAGATGGATGGATGGCACCGCCACCACACCGCCCGACACAAACGCACAACGGCCACCGATGGAGCGGCAGCGCGGCCAGCAGATCTGCGTGTCCGGTGTCCGTACCGGCCGCCACCGGCAGCCAGCGGCCCAGCGCGCGCGGCACGCATATATGATTCGTCATGGCGTCACATGCCTGCTCCGCGATTTATTACATGCCATCGCCGGCAGCACGCAGCAGCAGAACAGTGCAGTGTGCCAGTGCCTGCCTTCGATCGCATCGCGCGGGGGATCGGTGCGGTGGTGCGTGGTGGGGATTGTTGATCGGGGTTATTCCGGCCTGCATGCATACATACAGTACATGCAGATACAGTCCCCCTTGGCTTTTGGTTGCTGTTCAGACGTACGACTTCTTCCTGCATTACTATTTCAGAGAGTTCAGTGATTATCCACCACGGCACCGCTGTCTAATCAGCTACTGTCGCCGGTGCTTTTGGACTTGAAATTCCGAAACTGAATGCATCGAGAGCGGGCAGTCATCAGCTAGCTAGGCTAGGGGTTATTGCCTTCTACGACAAGTCACGATCCAGGCAGGAGAGGAGAGAGATTGCGTCTCCTGCTTGGTCTCCTAGCTAGTCGCCAAATGATGAGCACGCGCACGGTGTTAGTGTGTTACCAATCCAATCCACCACACGCACGCAGGAGGCCGCCGGGCCGGACTCTCTCTGATGTTCCGGAGGACCGGGTTTTGCTGCTTCCACGGAGACACATCTCCCTGAAGATAGCAGATGCATGGACTCTAATGTGAAAGCTGTGCCATGCGTGCAGGAAGGAACAGCGACTACTCCCCCATGGGCCATGTGTTCCAACTCAGACCATTGGCGCATGTGCATTAGATCCCTCTAGCTTGGTCGAATTCTTCCATTCCAGATGCACTCCGTAGCGTCTCCGTCGAGACGTACAGTCTTTTTGACCCGACCTAACCACAATTCACACGCATGCAGCTAGCAGCGAATCCAGTGATGGATGTATGCTTTTGCTTGTTCATTCGAATCATTGTGGACGGCGGCCGATGGAGCAGCTAGCTCTGGCTACTCTCTCCAGTGACCTGGGCGCACGCTTTTCATCGTGTTGTGCGTTTCAGCAGGAGACAAGGAGCAGCAGCTTCTGATAGTTCTGAAGATGGATGCACTTGTGAACAGTAAACTAACAAGGGGATAAGATTCCGCGTGTTTCGTTCGCCAACGATGCCTTTTGGCTTTTGCAGCGTGTGTGTGTGTGTGACGTCTGCCTGCCGAGCTCTGAGCTTCTGAAGTGACGGTTGCGAGCAGCAGCGACACTCATCACTCTGCTGCACTGCATGCCGCCACGGCAGGACCGGCCAGCTGCTCCACGGCAAAAGTCGTCGCCGTCCCGGCCTACTATTAGCAGCCAGCCAGCCTGCCTTGCTCCGCTCCGTCGTCGCTCTCCCGGCCGGTCCTTCTGTTGCTGTCTTTCGATGAGACGTCGCTGTACAGGGACATGTCCAGAAGGTCCGGCGGAGCGCCCGCAGCGGGAGACGACGGTGAGACGATAGCCGTCCGTCCCATCCATCCAGGTGACGTGTCTGCACTTGCCACTGTACTGCTTGTAGGAGGAGTACTGGGCGGCCTGACCCGACCTTGTGCGGTGCTGTGATGAACTAGGTACTGTAGCTAGTAGGAGTAGCCCCGTAGCCCGTGCTCGTGCCACGCTCATGTATGTGTCGTGCACGCCATTATTTTTATGGGCGTGCAGCCATGCTCTATAAGTACTCTACATGCAGCGATGCCATGTACTCCCTCCGACCTGAAAGAAAGCGTCGCTACGATTTGGTGCTTGCTAAAATTTCTCAAGTTTAGCTGAGTTTATATAAAAAAGGTAATATTTTGTATCTCTAGATAAGTTTATTATAAAAGTATATTCAATGATATATCTAGTGATACTAATTATGTACCATATATATTAATATCGTCTTATATATATTTGGGCCTCGTTTAGTTCAGTGAATTGGGGAGAAAAACACTGTATCAGAATTCCTGTAGCATTTCGTTTGTATTTGGTAAAAATTATCCAAATTTTAACTAACTAGGCTTAAAATGTTCGTCTCGCAAAGTACAACAAAACTGTGCAATTAGTTTTTGATTTCATCAGCATTTTGTACTCCATGCATTTGCCGACATTTTGATGTGACGGGGAATCTTCTTTTTGTATAGTAGAATTTGGGGAACTAAACAAGGGGTTGGTTAAGTTAAAAATATTTGACTTTTGGTTAAAGAGAGAGTGACATTCTTTATGGGACGAAGAAAGTACAAAAGCCAGCTATGTTATGTCGCAAACAGCTAAGGCCAGTCTGTTAGGCTCCGACTCCTCTTGTGAAGTAGTAGCTTCTTTGATGGAGTTGAAACCATTTTTGGAAAAATGTTTGGTAAAAAACGGCAGTGACAAATTAATAATAATTTATGTTAAATTTGTAAGTAAGACCTGAGATAAGCCGCTTTTTCGGGCTCCAACTCCTTATCACAAAAACGTCACTAGTCAGCTCCTCCAGGCTCCTTGCAAAGAGCCACGAGAAACCGGAGTTGCAGCCATGCTAAAGGGGCCTAAGTAGTACACTATACCAATACTACTTGGACGAATTTCAGCGGCACATTTTTTTTGGGAAAAATTTGCTATATCTTAGGTGCTTCAATTTTCATACTACAATCTTAGATAACCGGTTACTATAATTAAAAGGACAACTCATAAGATACAATTCGTAATTTTTTCAACAGTCAAACAGTGACAAAATTACATGTTGGATAAACAATAATAAAAAATCGGACACCTAAAATATAGTATATGTGAAAAATAGTTACATGAGTAGTAGTTGTGTTCCACTGTTTTTTCTAACGAACCCACAATGATAGTGTTTGTTTCTACTCCTTCCGTCCATAAAAAAATGCAACTATAGGTTATGTGCAAGTCAAATTAGTTTAACTCTAATATAGTTTATAGTGAATACTATTAACATATTTATGTCTCCCGCTAGGTTTATTATAAAAATATTTTCCATAATGCAATTCAGCGATACTTAGTTTGTATCATAAATGTTAGTGTCGGCGTTCGGTCCCGTGGGGGTCCTAAGCCAACGAGTGAGTGCTGCGTGTCCCTAATCTGGATGGTGATGCAAGGAGAATACACGGGGATTTATCCTGGTTCGGGCAAAAGAAGGCCCTACGTCCAGCGGGGAGGGAGGAGTATTGTATTTCCTTGCACCGAAGTGCTTGCATAGGGGTTACAAGCTGTGAGAGAGGGAACCGAGCCCAAGTCTCAAAGGAAAAGTCAGAGTACAAGGGTGATTGCTTGAGATGTTGATCGATGGGTGGTGTGCCTTTGTTTGTTTGTTGGTTGGTTTTCTTTCTTTGTTGCTCCGTTTTCTTCCCCCTTGTAGAGCCCTGGCCTGCCCTTTTTATAGGGTAAGAGGAGGCCGGGGCGCCGGGGTGCCTTGAGGTGAAGTTTTGTCGATCCCTGTGGAGGTGGCTGTAGCGACGTGCCTCAGGAATGGCCGGTCATCCCTAGGCACCGTGGTGACGTCGGGGACGAGACGGTGAAAAGACCTTAAGTCCTGTGCCACGTTGGCCTTTCCTCCCTGCTGACCGGCGGTGGGTCGAGGCTAGGTCGAGGATGGGTCGAGGACGGGCGGATAAGGCCGAATCCCCGAGATCGTGGGGTACAGACCTTGTCGTATCCTCCCTCGAGGGTAATTGGTGGTGAAACAGTGTGTGGCATGGTGTGTATAGTGACAGGTTTTCACCTCCCATCCCGGGATGGACAGTAAAAAGTGAGACCTGACACTGGCATTGTTTCCACGTTGGTCACAGCTGTAGCCATGACGGTAGGAAGTAGCAGATAGTCGCATTAAATGCTCTGACTTTTGCCTCAGAGCAGGTGAGTAAGATAGGTCGAGTGATCCGACCCGGGGTCGTTCGAGTCAGAGGTTGCCGATAGTCGAGATGCCTTGTCGAACGGGCCTCGTACGAGTCGGGACGCGGTCGAGGCGTCTCGTCGAGGGTGCCTCGTACGAGTCAGAGCGTAGTCGAGGCGTCCCGTCGAGCTGGCCTCGTGCGAGTCGAAACGCAGTCTAGATGTCTCGTCCGCTATCCTTGGCTTTGCTGTGTTTCGTTTGTGGATAGTGTTTTGTTTTTCTTAATCGTTGATTGTGGGTACCCCTAGTTTGTAGGTACCGACAGTAGCCCCCGAGCCTTTGGGTGAGTGTGGGTCACTCGCTCAGAGGCTCAGCGGTTCATGAACTGGAGTCGTAGCGTCGTAACTTTTTCCGGTGGGGGCGCGCGAGCGCACCCGCCGGGTGTAGCCCCCGAGGCCTCGGTGCAAGGAAATACAATACTCCTCCCTCCCCGCTGGACGTAGGGCCTTCTTTTGCCCGAACCAGGATAAATCCCCGTGTATTCTCCTTGCATCACCATCCAGATTAGGGACACGCAGCACTCACTCGTTGGCTTAGGACCCCCACGGGACCGAACGCCGACACTAACATTTATGATACAAACTAAGTATCGCTGAATTGCATTATGGAAAATATTTTTATAATAAACCTAGCGGGAGACATAAATATGTTAATAGTATTCACTATAAACTATATTAGAGTTAAACTAATTTGACTTGCACATAACCTATAGTTGCATTTTTTTATGGACGGAAGGAGTAGAAACAAACACTATCATTGTGGGTTCGTTAGAAAAAACAGTGGAACACAACTACTACTCATGTAACTATTTTTCACATATACTATATTTTAGGTGTCCGATTTTTTATTATTGTTTATCCAACATGTAATTTTGTCACTGTTTGACTGTTGAAAAAATTACGAATTGTATCTTATGAGTTGTCCTTTTAATTATAGTAACCGGTTATCTAAGATTGTAGTATGAAAATTGAAGCACCTAAGATATAGCAAATTTTTCCCAAAAAAAATGTGCCGCTGAAATTCGTCCAAGTAGTATTGGTATAGTGTACTACTTAGGCCCCTTTAGCATGGCTGCAACTCCGGTTTCTCGTGGCTCTTTGCAAGGAGCCTGGAGGAGCTGACTAGTGACGTTTTTGTGATAAGGAGTTGGAGCCCGAAAAAGCGGCTTATCTCAGGTCTTACTTACAAATTTAACATAAATTATTATTAATTTGTCACTGCCGTTTTTTACCAAACATTTTTCCAAAAATGGTTTCAACTCCATCAAAGAAGCTACTACTTCACAAGAGGAGTCGGAGCCTAACAGACTGGCCTTAGCTGTTTGCGACATAACATAGCTGGCTTTTGTACTTTCTTCGTCCCATAAAGAATGTCACTCTCTCTTTAACCAAAAGTCAAATATTTTTAACTTAACCAACCCCTTGTTTAGTTCCCCAAATTCTACTATACAAAAAGAAGATTCCCCGTCACATCAAAATGTCGGCAAATGCATGGAGTACAAAATGCTGATGAAATCAAAAACTAATTGCACAGTTTTGTTGTACTTTGCGAGACGAACATTTTAAGCCTAGTTAGTTAAAATTTGGATAATTTTTACCAAATACAAACGAAATGCTACAGGAATTCTGATACAGTGTTTTTCTCCCCAATTCACTGAACTAAACGAGGCCCAAATATATATAAGACGATATTAATATATATGGTACATAATTAGTATCACTAGATATATCATTGAATATACTTTTATAATAAACTTATCTAGAGATACAAAATATTACCTTTTTTATATAAACTCAGCTAAACTTGAGAAATTTTAGCAAGCACCAAATCGTAGCGACGCTTTCTTTCAGGTCGGAGGGAGTACATGGCATCGCTGCATGTAGAGTACTTATAGAGCATGGCTGCACGCCCATAAAAATAATGGCGTGCACGACACATACATGAGCGTGGCACGAGCACGGGCTACGGGGCTACTCCTACTAGCTACAGTACCTAGTTCATCACAGCACCGCACAAGGTCGGGTCAGGCCGCCCAGTACTCCTCCTACAAGCAGTACAGTGGCAAGTGCAGACACGTCACCTGGATGGATGGGACGGACGGCTATCGTCTCACCGTCGTCTCCCGCTGCGGGCGCTCCGCCGGACCTTCTGGACATGTCCCTGTACAGCGACGTCTCATCGAAAGACAGCAACAGAAGGACCGGCCGGGAGAGCGACGACGGAGCGGAGCAAGGCAGGCTGGCTGGCTGCTAATAGTAGGCCGGGACGGCGACGACTTTTGCCGTGGAGCAGCTGGCCGGTCCTGCCGTGGCGGCATGCAGTGCAGCAGAGTGATGAGTGTCGCTGCTGCTCGCAACCGTCACTTCAGAAGCTCAGAGCTCGGCAGGCAGACGTCACACACACACACACACGCTGCAAAAGCCAAAAGGCATCGTTGGCGAACGAACACGCGGAATCTTATCCCCTTGTTAGTTTACTGTTCACAAGTGCATCCATCTTCAGAACTATCAGAAGCTGCTGCTCCTTGTCTCCTGCTGAAACGCACAACACGATGAAAAGCGTGCGCCCAGGTCACTGGAGAGAGTAGCCAGAGCTAGCTGCTCCATCGGCCGCCGTCCACAATGATTCGAATGAACAAGCAAAAGCATACATCCATCACTGGATTCGCTGCTAGCTGCATGCGTGTGAATTGTGGTTAGGTCGGGTCAAAAAGACTGTACGTCTCGACGGAGACGCTACGGAGTGCATCTGGAATGGAAGAATTCGACCAAGCTAGAGGGATCTAATGCACATGCGCCAATGGTCTGAGTTGGAACACATGGCCCATGGGGGAGTAGTCGCTGTTCCTTCCTGCACGCATGGCACAGCTTTCACATTAGAGTCCATGCATCTGCTATCTTCAGGGAGATGTGTCTCCGTGGAAGCAGCAAAACCCGGTCCTCCCGGAACATCAGAGAGAGTCCGGCCCGGCGGCCTCCTGCGTGCGTGTGGTGGATTGGATTGGTAACACACTAACACCGTGCGCGTGCTCATCATTTGGCGACTAGCTAGGAGACCAAGCAGGAGACGCAATCTCTCTCCTCTCCTGCCTGGATCGTGACTTGTCGTAGAAGGCAATAACCCCTAGCCTAGCTAGCTGATGACTGCCCGCTCTCGATGCATTCAGTTTCGGAATTTCAAGTCCAAAAGCACCGGCGACAGTAGCTGATTAGACAGCGGTGCCGTGGTGGATAATCACTGAACTCTCTGAAATAGTAATGCAGGAAGAAGTCGTACGTCTGAACAGCAACCAAAAGCCAAGGGGGACTGTATCTGCATGTACTGTATGTATGCATGCAGGCCGGAATAACCCCGATCAACAATCCCCACCACGCACCACCGCACCGATCCCCCGCGCGATGCGATCGAAGGCAGGCACTGGCACACTGCACTGTTCTGCTGCTGCGTGCTGCCGGCGATGGCATGTAATAAATCGCGGAGCAGGCATGTGACGCCATGACGAATCATATATGCGTGCCGCGCGCGCTGGGCCGCTGGCTGCCGGTGGCGGCCGGTACGGACACCGGACACGCAGATCTGCTGGCCGCGCTGCCGCTCCATCGGTGGCCGTTGTGCGTTTGTGTCGGGCGGTGTGGTGGCGGTGCCATCCATCCATCTGCTGCTGTAGCCGGCACTGTGCTACTCCACGCTGAACAGTAGCCGGCTGCCGGCGGGGTCGGCCGGGCGCCTGCCGCTGGCCTGGACCATCCAGCCAGCCGGCCGGCCGGTCAGCCTTTTCTCCACGAAGCGTGCTGCATGCATCAGTGGGCCACGGCCCTCGGTGGGTGGGTGTAGGATGCAGCAAGAGTCCGTGCTCTGGTGGTGCCGCTGATCTTCTGCGCCCGGGGACTCCATGAATGCTCCGTGCTGTGCTGCATGCTTGCATTGCATTGCAGCAGAGACGAGTGGGTGAGTGAGCATTGAGCAACAGCACCGCTGGCGCTGAGACGGTATGCATCAATGCATGTGCTCAAGTCCATCTGCCTTTTTGGAGGGAAAAACGATTACTGCAGCTATACTAGAGCGCTCACGGCCCAGAGCAACCGAACAGCCCAGGCCCAGCTCATTCATGCAGGGAAGCACGAAGCCTGCTTCGAACTGAGCCCTGCAGTTGTAGACAGCCCAGTTCACCGAGGGTGTTAAGTATCCCGCTGGGCTTGTAGCTGCTGGCGCAACTTCAGGCCCAAAGAGCCCCGACATTGAACAAACATAGCCCAGAGTGTTCGTTCGTTGGATACTTGCATTCATGTAGATTTCCCGGCTTGTGACTTTTTTTTTCCTTTTGATTTGATTTGATTTGATTTCGATGATGAGAATGAACGAACTACGAATCTGACGGTGCCTTGGGCTTGTGAATTTTTGTTTTCTGATGACGATTTCAGAAAGAAATCGGTAAGTCGGCCAGCAATACTCAGACATCAGAGAATATATGAACCGAAGATTTTCTGTCTGCGTAGCTTTTCACTGAGCACTTTATATTCTCGAAGTCCTTAGATTAGATATACACACAGTCGCTGCTGATCCCGGACTCATGGTTTAATGGTTACATGACACACAAGTCACAAGTAAGCTAAAAGAATAAATAAAGCTATATCGCTGGTCCACAAAAACGTATAAACCAAAAGGACAAAAAAGTGTAAAACAAAAAAAAAAGACGCACAAGCTATAAGCAACTGATCCGTAGCTAAGCACGTACTGTACTACGTACACAACTACAGCTCGGACGATGGACACGTACAATCTGAATGATCCGACACCACTCTACGCAGCCAGCAATCCGGGCGGTAGATGGATCGATGAGCTAGCTGGGCACCCTGCAGTTGGTCCGGATGGTGCCGGCGGTGCCGGTGAGCACCTCGATGGCACCCATCTTGAGCATGGCGGCGACGAAGTCGGTCTGGAACGTGGCGGGGCTGTTGGTGTACCCGACCACCTGCGCGGCGGTGGTCGGGTCGGCGAGCAGCGCCTGGTCGGAGGCGAGCAGGCCGCGCTTGGCCACCAGGTTGGCGTAGTAGTTGGTGTCGAAGGTGGTGGGCGTGACGGGGTCCATGGGCACCGCCGGGTCGCTCCCCTGCACCTGCGGGCACTGCTGCGTGAGCGCCGCCAGGTACGCGGGGTCCATGGACGGGTCCTGCCCGGCGCCGCTGGGCCCGTACGAGTAGAGCCGGCCGTCGAAGGAGCTGCAGCGCGCGGCGCCCACCGTGTGCGCGCCCGACAGCGCCACCATGTCCGACTGGCTCAGCCCCTTGGCGCCGAACACCTGGTTGAGCTGGCTCACGCTCGCCGTCGGCGGCGGCAGGTTCGCGCCCGCCTCCTGCGCCGACGAGACGTTGCCGTCCCTCCGCCCCGCCGGCACCTGGTACGCGTTGCCCCCGACCTGCATCAGGATCAGACAAATCAAAACCGGAGCTTTCGTCAGTAACCGCCACGCCAGCCAGCGTAGCGTGGGATGGGGAATATGGACGTGCCGGGACCGGGGCAGGGCACATGGGGTGCGCGTCGGATCCACGTAAAACCATGCGCCCACGAACGTGTCCTGACGTGCCCACGCCGCGTTCCCAAGGCCGCCCGCCTCGTAGCTTTCGCCCTTGCGTCTCCGGCTGGCCGGTCACGAGACATGGACGTCAAACCGCCGCCGGATTGTGATGGTGGCTGGCTCCACGGCTGGACGGCTCTCGTGTCGTGTGGACGGAGAGGCTACCCTGTTTTGCAGCTGCGAAATGGAAACTTCTGTTTCCTACGCTACGCTCCCTGGCTAGCTGCAACGACCATCAGTGACGGTGTGACACCGACCTCACCAGCTGGTGACTACCTGGGCGTGCACAAGAAACCGCTGGTCCAAATAGAACGGGGATGCAGCAGCTCAGGCTCGACCAGCCTGGAAAAGGACTGCCGTTTGTAGGCTTGTAGCCGAGGGGAGGCAGACTCTGCCTTGGTATTTGAGCATCCCCCTGCACTGAATTGCATGGACTTTGTGCCTGGAGATGGGCGCCTATGCTTTGGGGAACGAAGAAGATGATCCATCCATCGGCCATGGCCCCGCAGACGAGCATTCTTCTGGTTTGCAGTGCTAAAATGCCCCCAGCCCAAGGCTAAAATGCCATCTTCACCTCCAGAAGAAAGGGACTCAGGGCTCCTTTCTACAGCTCTCTCTCCCTCTCCCTCTCCGATCCTATGCTGAGCCTTGGAAGGCGACACGACACAACCATGTGCCACTGGTTGGTGCTGCTACGGACACCGCCGACCCACCGGTAGGCCCGTGCACACGCGCGGTTACGAACCGAACCGAACCAAACAAAACCGAGACGTGCACCTAAAGAAAAGGACGGCTCGCCTCGAGTCATCTCTCCTCCCTGCCGGCTGCTAGCTGCACTGCACGGCCGTGCTTGCGCTTGCTTCGGAGGCAGGCAGACCGCACCAGATGCCCGTACGTGCAGTGCAGGGCATCATTCGGTGGAGTCACCAATCAAGCAGCCAGCCAGGGCTTGCTTTCCGCCAAAGGCTGGCTGGCCTTGCGATCGCCGAACCAAACAAGCAAAAAAGTCCCCATTTTTTATGCTTCCATTCCAAAGCTGCTGTCCTGGCAACCATCCATCTCCCATCCTTATATATGAATGATAGAAAGGAAGAAAAAAAAAGGAAGCCTCTAGAAAGGCAAGGCACCGACGAATCGGCCATGCCTCTTCACTTCCACTGCGTGATCCTAGACCGATATCGAGCTCTGCGTTCTATCTTGGGATGGAGTCATTTTGTGTTTGTTATTACTGCTGACCGAAGTGAACCGGAGAAGAAGCTAGTGGATGAGCAGAGCAGCTGGTAGGTAGGTGTGGAGTGAGAGTGAGCGCGAGGCAGTGGACTGTGAACAGTGGACGCTGGGACAGGGAGGGGCAGCGGCGTGTGTGGCGTGCGTACCAGCGCGAGGGCGTCCCGGGCCGCGAAGGCGAGGATGTCGGCGCAGGAGACGACGCCGAAGCAGGCCTGCTCCAGCCGCGTCTTGGCGCTGTCGATCACCTCGAACCCGCGGAGGCTCGCGTTCGGCGCCGCGTCCTTCTCCGCCTGGTTGCCCGCCGTCGAGTCCAGCAGCACCGACCCGTCGCACCCCTGCAATACATGCGTCGCCGTCGTCGGTCGTCAGTACAACAGCTCGCTACCAGTCAGTAAAACAAAATAAACTGTTGCTTCTACTGCATGCATGTGACGAATAGTTACTGTGCGTGGAGGGGAATGAATGAACAGAGGCAGGAGAGGCAGGCAAGCTCCACATGCAACAACTATGCAATGCAAGCACACCACGCAGGCTTGTCTCCTCCTCTTGTACGCAAGGCAGCAGAGTGCTCGCTCACGGTGGTAGGTGAATCGAAGCAGCTGTACGGCATGCCGTGCTGTCATTCATCAATAACGGAAGAGAGCGCGCACTGACCCTGACGAAGCAGTCGTGGAAGTGGAGGCGGAAGAGGCCGGCGGCGATGCCGGGGTTGCCGGACGCGGCCTTGCTGACCTCATCCTGCACGATGATCTCCGCCGCCGGGCACAGCGTGTCGTAGAACCCCACCTGCAGCTGCGCCCGCGACCCGGCCGCCGCCATCAACACCACCACCGCCCACACCAGGGCCGCCGCTTCACCTCCTCTGCCTCTGCCTCTGCCTCTGCGCCCCCCCCATCCTCCAATCCCCTGCCGCCCGACCTGGACGGATGCTTGATTGAGCTAGCTGAGCCTGAGCGCTTGTCCGGCCGGCGGCTGCAAAAAGGCCACCTTTTTCGCTCCCCTCCCGTGTCGATCGCTACCGCTGATTCTTCTTCCTCCTCCTCCGGTCGGTCCAGGCGGTTTTATAGGGCAACTGGCAGGGTGGGGTGGCCATCCCATGTGGGAGGGGCCCTGAGGGAGGGCCATTGCTAGTGCTTAGTGGAGTGGAGAGAGAGGGAGAGACGTATGGGCCCTCGTGGTATTTGATTGATTGAGATTTGAGAGGCAGTGAGGGGATACAAAAGAGAAGGCAGGCAGGTGCTGATGCCGAAGAAAAGGATGCATGCATGGGATCTGTAAAAATGATACAGGCCTTTTGGTTTTGATCTGCTGCAGACCTGCAGTGATGCATCGAAAGCGTCGACCTTGTCGCTTGCAGAGGGCCGGCCCTTCGGTAGGTACAAAGGGAAGGATTGTATGCTAAGCTGAGCTGGGAACCGTAATGATACTGTGTTTTTTTCCTTCTTTTATTCAGTTATATGCACTACTCCATGGAACTTTCTTCCCATGCATGCTGAGAGTGAGAATTGGCCAGGTCAGGTGGTATCACTAGTCTACTAGCACATGCACAACAGATAGCTAGATGATGAATCATGAATGGCAGTACAGTGGCCGGGTTTCAAATGAAATTACTGCTTCTGATCGATTCAGTTGGCAGCACGAGGAAGAAGAACTACCTCCTGATGTACATAAGTACATGCACGATTGCACTCCAATTTTGCAGTTCCATCATTGCCACCTCCCGTGTGCTAAACACATGCGGACGAATTCATCAGTTTATACTATTATTATTATTAGTACGTTACATATACAAATACGTACAGGTGTCGGGTTGCTTCAGAAAGTAAGCTAATCAATGTCAGTGCAGTGCTCATGAGGCATCATCGTCTCTTGATGATTCAGAGTTTCGTCCCGATCCGTCGTAAGCAACGACGAGCGTCAGCAGGCGGGAAACGCGCAATCATGCCAGCTGCCCCCACGCTGCGTGCTGAATCCACGGCCACCCCGAACATGCACTGCATGATTGATCAATTGATCCCCATGGATTGGATTGGATTGCTTCGTGGACGGATTTGACTCCTGTCCTGCCGCCTACGTTACATTACATTATTACTTCATTACATTGCATGGATCATTGAAAAAGCCTTCTCTTCAGACGCATGATTAAAACAATTTTTTCTGCTAGTATTTGTACATATGCTTAGTATGAGTAGTATATATAGTAGTACTAGTGTTTAACAACAGACAAGTTTAGGAGCACCTACAAGTGTGGTTAGTTAGGAGCAGGCAGCTGATGAGGCCAGAATAGATTCTGGCTTCAGAGAAAAGAAGCCGCCCCAGATCCGAGTGCCTTCCACGTTAAGGAGGCAGATAGAGCTTTTCTTCAGCCGCGCCAGATCCGTCAAGCTTTACCGAAAGGAAAGCATGCAGTGCAAATCCCGTCTGGTCCATGCAGTTTCTTGGTAAAGTTGGGTTACTGAAGAAAGGTACTCCTAGTCTCTGAACCAACCACTGATGGCTTATTGTTCCCACTGTGGAAGTGGAACAGGGAGCTGGAATGGAACATTCCTTTTCTGTTCTTGTTACAGCTGTTAGAATGGATCTCAACCGAATTGGCCCAACGGCCAACTCGGACCCCTTGACCATGCCCTGATCGGAGGTGCTCAGCCACACATGGCTGGTGAGCCCCCGTCACGCAGGCTATATATATAGAAAGTGGGGGCCAAGGCTCACTGAGCCGCCACACCCCACCTACCTCCCTAGTCCGATCGAGAGGGACGCCTGTAAGCGACGGGAAGCTCACCGCCACTGCTCGTCCTTCACCGACGTCGCCACTGCTCCACCTCTTCACCACCCGTCGCTGCTCTAGCGCAGACTTTCACCGGCGAACCTTTTATGAGTATTACAGAGTTAGTTACAGCGCTGTAGTTGTTAATGTAACTTCA
>JAHUYU010000697.1:0-19041 GCA_030439765.1 Tripidium arundinaceum | reverse complement strand
GGAGGGAGATGTCACCGACGGCTAGCAAGTGGTTGCGCCCACGGTAAATGAAGTGGAGCCGCGCGCCGGGGACACGAAGGAGGCCATGGAGACCGTCGAGTACAACAGTGAAGAAGGGGAGGAGGCGGACAGAGAAAAAGGACCCAATTAGTGGCGGTGGTGGGTAATTTTTTCCAAATGCGTGAGGAGATACGAAACAAATGTTTGCAGAGCACGCCTTGAGAAGCTTCATAAAAGTCACGGATCTAGTCCCTACATTCATGTTTTTTGTGGATCTAGATTTCATGAAGGTAGGGAATTGTGGCAACCAATTCATGGAGTGGAATTGTTTTTTTTTTAATCTGGAGTTAGAGGAGCTGTCCCAAACACCTATCTGCAATATCTCTCTATTACGGCACCAAAATTTGAGAAAGAGCCACTAGCTGAGTTGGTTAGGTGGTCTGAGTAGCACTTCTCAGGTCCTCAGTTCTGATTTCAGGCTGGGGTTAAAAAAATGAGTGGGGCACGGTTTTAGGGGATTTCTTTTTTTTTGCGAGACCCAGTTACAGACGCAGACGATCACATACACGAGCGCACATTCACCCCTATGAACGCACGCACGCATACCCTACCCCTGTGAGCACCTCCGAAGAACTGAGTTGGACCGGCAAATCTCGAGATTGACGAAGTCACCACAGGCGTCTCGCTGTCGACGGGCACGTCGTCTACCACTGAAAGAATAGCGCCGTTAAATCCTGGAATAAATCCAGGAAAATGCGAGCACCCGTGTCAAGTCGGGGACTTGACCTACATAAGAAGGTTTTCTTCCTAATGCAATATCCAGGGGCTGCCATTCATACGCCCCGCGGGTCTAGTTTTTTATGGCACCAAATTCTGAGATTTAGATGGATTCCTTCATGCATACCTTTTGATTTGTCCCAATTTTTAACCTATCTACATCTCGCACGCACAAGGAGTCTGGAACTCACAAAAGTTTCAGCCTTTTAACCCTTCAAAACTCCATGAATGGGGTCTATTCTGCCCCGTATCAGTACTCTGCTTATATACGAAGTAAAATGAAAATCATTTTTATACATTTTCTTATAATAAAGAAAGAAAGAAAGAAAACCGTCCCCTTTGTTCCTTTTCGCTTTTTATTAACTTGCCCTAAGAGTCAACGGCCAGATCCCTGATTTGATTTGAGTATTTTTCCTCCCATTTTCTACTTGCCATCCACAGTCCACAGATGATTTTATCACTGCTCTCTCTCTCTCGCTCCGTAGCTGCCGCTCTATCCGAATGCAATGAGCCTGTTCGCTTGAACTTATCAGCCGGCTTATTCCCAGCCGCAACAGTGTTTTTGTCTCACAAAAAATCAGCCGCAGACGACTTATTGGCTCCATTTCAGTCCAGCCGAACAGGCTGAATATCCATTACGTATATATACCTCCACTCTTTTCACAGCAAAACAAAAGTTAGGGCGAAAGAGTACCTCCAAGAAAAAGTTACCTCCGCAGGCCACCAGAGCCGCCTCTTCCTTCCACTGGATCTAGTCTAGCTCGTCCGCTTCACCTGCAGTTAGCAGCTGAGCCCATCTAGGAGCAGATAGAGAAACCATCCATCCTGGGACCGATTGCCCTCCTTGCTGCCCTGTGCCTTCCATCACCCCTCGCACGCAGCGTAAACCTTACATTGACTGATTCAAATGCAATTGCACTTACCAGGCAATTGCACTTATCAGATAGTAATCTTCAACTATGCGGACTTCCATCAGTATTCAATTGCACTTATCAGATAGTAATCTTCAATTACGCAGGCCTCCGTCAGTCTAACTGATCGATCAGGCAACGAAACAAACTAAACTAGCCAGCGTTACAGATGGCAATGCAATAGCACGCCCACAGTTCAGATTCTTCAGAGCGATAGACACCATGTCCAGCATACATAACCTGAGGCAACACCTCCAAAGCAATACAGATGGCAATGCCATACCACGCCCACGGTTCAGATTCTTCAGAGCCAGACACCATGTCCAACATACAAAGGCAACACCTCCAAAGCAACCACAGCAGCCAGGCCAGCAGGTCTAATTTGGCAATCAATCACACAGCCATCAATAAAAGAGTTCTCCTGGCCTTGCAGATACTTATGCTGCAGCTCGTGCTGGCATTGTGCCGTCTGGAATCTAATTTTAGCATCTCATTTTGTGTTTTGGGTGAATGGTGGAACTGCAACTCATGCTCATTAGCGGCTGTTTCTGATTTTTCTGCAATAGAAGCACTAGTGATCTGTGACTGCTCATAGTCCACGTTTAAGTTAAGGCTATTTATGAAGGAGCTGTGTGTGACTTATTCTGGATCCTTAATGCACATTTTGTTGGTTTCATCTTCTGCCTAGCACATGACTGAAGAATATCCGTAACTTACTTTTTCTTCCATGAATAAGTCTTTAACTCTTTATTATTGTAGAGTTTATTAAGATACTTGAAATTTGCCAGTGTTAGCTTATAACCATTTTTTCATCAGCATGTTCTGTTGCAGCTGATGTTTTGCATGGCTCTCACAAGCTGAATGTTCTTTTTTTTTTTTTTGGTTTCTACTGATGCTTACATTATAGTACTTCGTTGATGCTGAACTAGTAGCTTCAGGTAGTGGCCTAAAATGCTACTGAGAAACAAGCTCTATATGAAACAATTTTAAAAGCTGGTGTTGTAAGGGCCAACGATTTATTCTTGATTCTGCCCATGTGTGAAAGATGGTTGTCTGTTTGGCCTGTAAGCTGGGAATGAGATACCAACTGCTCCTTTTGTTTCGAGCTGCATCTTAAACTCCGGATGTTTGGAGAACTCTTTTATTGATGGCTGTGTGATTGATTGCCAAATTAGACCTGCTGGCCTGGCTGCTGTGGTTGCTTTGGAGGTGTTGCCTTTGTATGTTGGACATGGTGTCTGGCTCTGAAGAATCTGAACCGTGGGCGTGGTATGGCATTGCCATCTGTATTGCTTTGGAGGTGTTGCCTCAGGTTATGTATGCTGGACATGGTGTCTATCGCTCTGAAGAATCTGAACTGTGGGCGTGCTATTGCATTGCCATCTGTAACGCTGGCTAGTTTAGTTTGTTTCGTTGCCTGATCGATCAGTTAGACTGACGGAGGCCTGCGTAATTGAAGATTACTATCTGATAAGTGCAATTGAATACTGATGGAAGTCCGCATAGTTGAAGATTACTATCTGATAAGTGCAATTGCCTGGTAAGTGCAATTGCATTTGAATCAGTCAATGTAAGGTTTACGCTGCGTGCGAGGGGTGATGGAAGGCACAGGGCAGCAAGGAGGGCAATCGGTCCCAGGATGGATGGTTTCTCTATCTGCTCCTAGATGGGCTCAGCTGCTAACTGCAGGTGAAGCGGACGAGCTAGACTAGATCCAGTGGAAGGAAGAGGCGGCTCTGGTGGCCTGCGGAGGTAACTTTTTCTTGGAGGTACTCTTTCGCCCTAACTTTTGTTTTGCTGTGAAAAGAGTGGAGGTATATATACGTAATGGATATTCAGCCTGTTCGGCTGGACTGAAATGGAGCCAATAAGTCGTCTGCGGCTGATTTTTTGTGAGACAAAAACACTGTTGCGGCTGGGAATAAGCCGGCTGATAAGTTCAAGCGAACAGGCTCATTGCATTCGGATAGAGCGGCAGCTACGGAGCGAGAGAGAGAGAGCAGTGATAAAATCATCTGTGGACTGTGGATGGCAAGTAGAAAATGGGAGGAAAAATACTCAAATCAAATCAGGGATCTGGCCGTTGACTCTTAGGGCAAGTTAATAAAAAGCGAAAAGGAACAAAGGGGACGGTTTTCTTTCTTTCTTTCTTTATTATAAGAAAATGTATAAAAATGATTTTCATTTTACTTCGTATATAAGCAGAGTACTGATACGGGGCAGAATAGACCCCATTCATGGAGTTTTGAAGGGTTAAAAGGCTGAAACTTTTGTGAGTTCCAGACTCCTTGTGCGTGCGAGATGTAGATAGGTTAAAAATTGGGACAAATCAAAAGGTATGCATGAAGGAATCCATCTAAATCTCAGAATTTGGTGCCATAAAAAACTAGACCCGCGGGGCGTATGAATGGCAGCCCCTGGATATTGCATTAGGAAGAAAACCTTCTTATGTAGGTCAAGTCCCCGACTTGACACGGGTGCTCGCATTTTCCTGGATTTATTCCAGGATTTAACGGCGCTATTCTTTCAGTGGTAGACGACGTGCCCGTCGACAGCGAGACGCCTGTGGTGACTTCGTCAATCTCGAGATTTGCCGGTCCAACTCAGTTCTTCGGAGGTGCTCACAGGGGTAGGGTATGCGTGCGTGCGTTCATAGGGGTGAATGTGCGCTCGTGTATGTGATCGTCTGCGTCTGTAACTGGGTCTCGCAAAAAAAAAGAAATCCCCTAAAACCGTGCCCCACTCATTTTTTTAACCCCAGCCTGAAATCAGAACTGAGGACCTGAGAAGTGCTACTCAGACCACCTAACCAACTCAGCTAGTGGCTCTTTCTCAAATTTGGTGCCGTAATAGAGAGATATTGCAGATAGGTGTTTGGGACAGCTCCTCTAACTCCAGATTAAAAAAAAAACAATTCCACTCCATGAATTGGTTGCCACAATTCCCTACCTTCATGAAATCTAGATCCACAAAAAACATGAATGTAGGGACTAGATCCGTGACTTTTATGAAGCTTCTCAAGGCGTGCTCTGCAAACATTTGTTTCGTATCTCCTCACGCATTTGGAAAAAATTACCCACCACCGCCACTAATTGGGTCCTTTTTCTCTGTCCGCCTCCTCCCCTTCTTCACTGTTGTACTCGACGGTCTCCATGGCCTCCTTCGTGTCCCCGGCGCGCGGCTCCACTTCATTTACCGTGGGCGCAACCACTTGCTAGCCGTCGGTGACATCTCCCTCCTCCGCATCCGCCATGGACAACATCTAGTTGAGCGCATCCCGGCGGTCGTCATAGGAAGCGGGAGCGGGTCAGCGCCGTGGCCGCGCTCGGCTCTGCCTTGGCTGCGCTCATAGCTGCGCTTCGCCCCCGCCCCGCCATGGGTGCGCCCCATGGCTATGTTCTTGCATTTTCTTGATTTGGCACCTGAATTTGTTCATTTCTATTTTTTATTATGTATCCTAAAAGTATTTTTATACTGCACATCAATCCAAGGACACAAGTGGCCATTCCCACCAAAACCTTCATTTCCTAGATTTGGAGTTGAGCTACAACTGCAAGCCGAACAGATATATCAGCTCCACGGTTGCAAACCGAACCCATGGTGGAGTTGTTGCTCTGGATCTATATTTTCAGGGTTGGAGCTCTCCCAAATAGGACTATACCATCCTCGCGCGTGAAGAGAGAGCGACACTGGGGAGTCAGGTGGGAGGTGTGGCGGAGGCCACACCCCAACTAGAGGCTGCAAGAATGTTTATTCTTCGTTAGTTTACTTGTGTTCAACCAATATGGAGTATAGATGGTTAAATGGATGGCACTAATAGGCACTATGTCTTATTCTTGTCGTGTCATGTCGGCACATCATGCCGACCTCTCAGCCAGGCATGGCCTCTTAGTCGTGTCGTGTTGGCACTATGGGCACGATGGCCAAGTGTGCCTATGCCAGGCTAGGCATCATAGGGGAAAAGGAGCTCAAACTGCTTTCCTCAATAAAAACTTTTCAAAAGTACAAATCACAAATTCACGACACATCATATATCGAGAAGAGAACTCATTAGTGTTTTAAAATAGATTGACAAATTAAAGGGAATCCAAGTCCGTCAAGGAACACAGATCAAGAAGTATTTATATGTGTCGAAGTGTATTATGGTGGATCGCTATAGTGGTTGCCGCCGCCACCGTGTGAGGCCAGTGGAGTGCTCCCACGCCTCCATCACACGAGAGGGAAACAGGAAAGGAGAGGGAGATGAATCATGGAAAGGAGGCTAGGGTTTCATGCGCAACCACATTTATATATGCTGCTCTTCGAGCATCCAACGGTCGTGGTCTACCTGTGTCCATCTAACGGCAGTGATTGATCGAGCGCGAGCCACGAGCCCACCATAGTGCCTGGCCCATAATTGTGGGCCAGCACTGGGGTGTCGTCCCATGCACGACCCTACGCTTCGGGCCGTGCCGTCACTAGCACTATAGCCATCGGGGCGGGTCATGTTAGTGATATGCTTTTTAGGGTCAGGTCTAGGATCGACAATGGACCCAACCCATTTGGCCATCTATGATATGAGGTAGCATTTCTTCTGTTGTTGCGGCAGCTGTGGCTGTAGCATCAAAGCCACTTTTTATTTTACATAAACTTATGCAGCCATAGCCTACGTCCTACAACTAGAAGAATAGTTAGGAAGCATTAGTTAGTGCTTAGACTTTTTTACTCCTCCTGTTCCAAATTATAAGTCGCTTTGACTTTTTTGGTACATCGAATTTGCTATGTATCTAGATGTATATTATGTCTAGATACATAGAAAATTCGATGTACCAAAAAAAAAGTTAAAGCGACTTATAATTTGGAATGGAGGGAATAATTGTTATCCATTTTTTTAGAAAATTTAGAATCTATTTGTAAAAAATCATTATAATTGGAAACTTGATCGAAATAGTTATAGAAAACTTTCCGAGAGTCTGCGTATGGAGATGTTATGTGGTATTCGGTTTCTATGTAGCTAGTATTTAACCAAATACATTTATATCCTGTGAAATGTTAGGGTATAAAAGTAGTGTTAATAGTAGTTATATTCAATTTCATTTATAATTGGTTGGAATTTATTAATTGATGTTCAAGAGTTGCAGAAACCTAGGGGCTTAGGGTTTTGGAACTAAAATATTAATTGGTAGGCATGGATTTGATTAGAAAATAGTAGTAATCATATTTTTTTTTCTTAGGCATGTCAGAGTATATGTATAAAATACTCCATCCATCTCTGAATAAATCAATTCCTATATTTATTTTTAATTCAAATATTTTTAAGTTTGATCAAATTTATAGAAAAGTTCCTAAAATATATGACACCAAATTAGTACCCTTAGATATACTATAAACTATATTTTCATAATAAGCTCATTTGGTATCATTAATATTTATATTTTTTCTATAAATTTAGTCAAACATAAAGATGTTTGACTTAAAACAACTGTAGGACAAAGGAAGTAAGCCATTACTTTTGAGGTGTTTTGTGCCACAAGTTTTGCGTGTTGAAAAAAATTAGCTGGCACAGGTTAGTACAGCATCGTATCAGGGATGGCAGGTGAATTAGTGGATTTCAGAATTTATCACGGGGACGGTGAAATTAGAACATGTGTGCCACCGGGGTAGACTTGGCCGGCTTTCGGTATTTCGACACCAAACTGAATGGACCATTAGAGGCGGCGTCACGAGGGCAAGTATTATTAGCGTGGTTGCATATGAGATCTTTGGAATGAACCCGTCGCAGCTAGCAAAGAAGCAACGGTTCAAATAGGTCTTCTGGTTGGTTGCTAGGCTACGAGAGAACGTTTGTCAGTATCAAATTAAGGCGCAGGACGGAGTGCGGATACGAGAATGCTATGCTTGTTCAAAAGACGACCGTACCAGAAGATGACCCCTCCAGATCCAAATTGAAAATATTGCCGCAGCGTGGGCATAACACAGTGGAACACCGAACACAAAACGCAGGTGATGAAGAAGACGATTCGCCGATGCTTCCTGACAAGCGGGAGCGGCGGCTTACCTACCAAGGACAAGGAGGCAACCCCAGTCGGCGTTTCTGACGCCGATGTTTCTGACGGCGCGATCGGCGACAGCACCGAAGAGCCCGACGCGGCGGGCGAGCGGGCGACGAACCCACTCTGCTTAGATTTTGATGGCCAGCTTGCAAATCATCACAAGCCGCGTGCAAGCATCACAAGCCGCGTGCACCGTGGAGAACTCTGCTTAGATTTTGATGGCCCAGTCCATACGGCCCAAGTGATGTGCCCGTTTGGCGGCCCAGCATTCCAAACCGACGACACGGCCTTCTCCTAGGAGCCCAGCTCGACAGGGCTCCGCCACTCCACGCCTCTCGTCTCGACTGCCTCCCTCGCCCCCGAATCAAGGAGCGGCGGCGCAAACAACTAGCGGCCACGCCGGCCGCAGGGCAGGCCGGAGCGCGGCAGCGGCCGTGCGGGCGCCATGCTGCGCCTCCGAAATCGCCTCCTTCCTCGCGCCGCCTCTAATGGTCCATTCAGTTTGGTGTCGAAATACCGAAAGCCGGCCAAGTCTACCCCGGTGGCACACATGTTCTAATTTCACCGTCCCCGTGATAAATTCTGAAATCCACTAATTCACCTGCCATCCCTGATACGATGCTGTACTAACCTGTGCCAGCTAATTTTTTCAACACGCAAAACTTGTGGCACAAAACACCTCAAAAGTAATGGCTTACTTCCTTTGTCCTACAGTTGTTTTAAGTCAAACATCTTTATGTTTGACTAAATTTATAGAAAAAATATAAATATTAATGATACCAAATGAGCTTATTATGAAAATATAGTTTATAGTATATCTAAGGGTACTAATTTGGTGTCATATATTTTAGGAACTTTTCTATAAATTTGATCAAACTTAAAAATATTTGAATTAAAAATAAATATAGGAATTGATTTATTCAGAGATGGATGGAGTATTTTATACATATACTCTGACATGCCTAAGAAAAAAAAATATGATTACTACTATTTTCTAATCAAATCCATGCCTACCAATTAATATTTTAGTTCCAAAACCCTAAGCCCCTAGGTTTCTGCAACTCTTGAACATCAATTAATAAATTCCAACCAATTATAAATGAAATTGAATATAACTACTATTAACACTACTTTTATACCCTAACATTTCACAGGATATAAATGTATTTGGTTAAATACTAGCTACATAGAAACCGAATACCACATAACATCTCCATACGCAGACTCTCGGAAAGTTTTCTATAACTATTTCGATCAAGTTTCCAATTATAATGATTTTTTACAAATAGATTCTAAATTTTCTAAAAAAATGGATAACAATTATTCCCTCCATTCCAAATTATAAGTCGCTTTAACTTTTTTTTTGGTACATCGAATTTTCTATGTATCTAGACATAATATACATCTAGATACATAGCAAATTCGATGTACCAAAAAAGTCAAAGCGACTTATAATTTGGAACAGGAGGAGTAAAAAAGTCTAAGCACTAACTAATGCTTCCTAACTATTCTTCTAGTTGTAGGACGTAGGCTATGGCTGCATAAGTTTATGTAAAATAAAAAGTGGCTTTGATGCTACAGCCACAGCTGCCGCAACAACAGAAGAAATGCTACCTCATATCATAGATGGCCAAATGGGTTGGGTCCATTGTCGATCCTAGACCTGACCCTAAAAAGCATATCACTAACATGACCCGCCCCGATGGCTATAGTGCTAGTGACGGCACGGCCCGAAGCGTAGGGTCGTGCATGGGACGACACCCCAGTGCTGGCCCACAATTATGGGCCAGGCACTATGGTGGGCTCGTGGCTCGCGCTCGATCAATCACTGCCGTTAGATGGACACAGGTAGACCACGACCGTTGGATGCTCGAAGAGCAGCATATATAAATGTGGTTGCGCATGAAACCCTAGCCTCCTTTCCATGATTCATCTCCCTCTCCTTTCCTGTTTCCCTCTCGTGTGATGGAGGCGTGGGAGCACTCCACTGGCCTCACACGGTGGCGGCGGCAACCACTATAGCGATCCACCATAATACACTTCGACACATATAAATACTTCTTGATCTGTGTTCCTTGACGGACTTGGATTCCCTTTAATTTGTCAATCTATTTTAAAACACTAATGAGTTCTCTTCTCGATATATGATGTGTCGTGAATTTGTGATTTGTACTTTTGAAAAGTTTTTATTGAGGAAAGCAGTTTGAGCTCCTTTTCCCTATGATGCCTAGCCTGGCATAGGCACACTTGGCCATCGTGCCCATAGTGCCAACACGACACGACTAAGAGGCCATGCCTGGCTGAGAGGTCGGCATGATGTGCCGACATGACACGACAAGAATAAGACATAGTGCCTATTAGTGCCATCCATTTAACCATCTATACTCCATATTGGTTGAACACAAGTAAACTAACGAAGAATAAACATTCTTGCAGCCTCTAGTTGGGGTGTGGCCTCCGCCACACCTCCCACCTGACTCCCCAGTGTCGCTCTCTCTTCACGCGCGAGGATGGTATAGTCCTATTTGGGAGAGCTCCAACCCTGAAAATATAGATCCAGAGCAACAACTCCACCATGGGTTCGGTTTGCAACTGTGGAGCTGATATATCTGTTCGGCTTGCAGTTGTAGCTCAACTCCAAATCTAGGAAATGAAGGTTTTGGTGGGAATGGCCACTTGTGTCCTTGGATGATGTGCAGTATAAAAATACTTTTAGGATACATAATAAAAAATAGAAATGAACAAATTCAGGTGCCAAATCAAGAAAATGCAAGAACATAGCCATGGGGCGCACCCATGGCGGGGCGGGGGCGAAGCGCAGCTATGAGCGCAGCCAAGGCAGAGCCGAGCGCGGCCACGGCGCTGACCCGCTCCCGCTTCCTATGACGACCGCCGGGATGCGCTCAACTAGATGTTGTCCATGGCGGATGCGGAGGAGGGAGATGTCACCGACGGCTAGCAAGTGGTTGCGCCCACGGTAAATGAAGTGGAGCCGCGCGCCGGGGACACGAAGGAGGCCATGGAGACCGTCGAGTACAACAGTGACGAAGGGGAGGAGGCGGACAGAGAAAAAGGACCCAATTAGTGGCGGTGGTGGGTAATTTTTTCCAAATGCGTGAGGAGATACGAAACAAATGTTTGCAGAGCACGCCTTGAGAAGCTTCATAAAAGTCACGGATCTAGTCCCTACATTCATGTTTTTTGTGGATCTAGATTTCATGAAGGTAGGGAATTGTGGCAACCAATTCATGGAGTGGAATTGTTTTTTTTTTAATCTGGAGTTAGAGGAGCTGTCCCAAACACCTATCTGCAATATCTCTCTATTACGGCACCAAAATTTGAGAAAGAGCCACTAGCTGAGTTGGTTAGGTGGTCTGAGTAGCACTTCTCAGGTCCTCAGTTCTGATTTCAGGCTGGGGTTAAAAAAATGAGTGGGGCACGGTTTTAGGGGATTTCTTTTTTTTTGCGAGACCCAGTTACAGACGCAGACGATCACATACACGAGCGCACATTCACCCCTATGAACGCACGCACGCATACCCTACCCCTGTGAGCACCTCCGAAGAACTGAGTTGGACCGGCAAATCTCGAGATTGACGAAGTCACCACAGGCGTCTCGCTTGTCGACGGGCACGTCGTCTACCACTGAAAGAATAGCGCCGTTAAATCCTGGAATAAATCCAGGAAAATGCGAGCACCCGTGTCAAGTCGGGGACTTGACCTACATAAGAAGGTTTTCTTCCTAATGCAATATCCAGGGGCTGCCATTCATACGCCCCGCGGGTCTAGTTTTTTATGGCACCAAATTCTGAGATTTAGATGGATTCCTTCATGCATACCTTTTGATTTGTCCCAATTTTTAACCTATCTACATCTCGCACGCACAAGGAGTCTGGAACTCACAAAAGTTTCAGCCTTTTAACCCTTCAAAACTCCATGAATGGGGTCTATTCTGCCCCGTATCAGTACTCTGCTTATATACGAAGTAAAATGAAAATCATTTTTATACATTTTCTTATAATAAAGAAAGAAAGAAAGAAAACCGTCCCCTTTGTTCCTTTTCGCTTTTTATTAACTTGCCCTAAGAGTCAACGGCCAGATCCCTGATTTGATTTGAGTATTTTTCCTCCCATTTTCTACTTGCCATCCACAGTCCACAGATGATTTTATCACTGCTCTCTCTCTCTCGCTCCGTAGCTGCCGCTCTATCCGAATGCAATGAGCCTGTTCGCTTGAACTTATCAGCCGGCTTATTCCCAGCCGCAACAGTGTTTTTGTCTCACAAAAATCAGCCGCAGACGACTTATTGGCTCCATTTCAGTCCAGCCGAACAGGCTGAATAGCCATTACGTATATATACCTCCACTCTTTTCACAGCAAAACAAAAGTTAGGGCGAAAGAGTACCTCCAAGAAAAAGTTACCTCCGCAGGCCACCAGAGCCGCCTCTTCCTTCCACTGGATCTAGTCTAGCTCGTCCGCTTCACCTGCAGTTAGCAGCTGAGCCCATCTAGGAGCAGATAGAGAAACCATCCATCCTGGGACCGATTGCCCTCCTTGCTGCCCTGTGCCTTCCATCACCCCTCGCACGCAGCGTAAACCTTACATTGACTGATTCAAATGCAATTGCACTTACCAGGCAATTGCACTTATCAGATAGTAATCTTCAACTATGCGGACTTCATCAGTATTCAATTGCACTTATCAGATAGTAATCTTCAATTACGCAGGCCTCCGTCAGTCTAACTGATCGATCAGGCAACGAAACAAACTAAACTAGCCAGCGTTACAGATGGCAATGCAATAGCACGCCCACAGTTCAGATTCTTCAGAGCGATAGACACCATGTCCAGCATACATAACCTGAGGCAACACCTCCAAAGCAATACAGATGGCAATGCCATACCACGCCCACGGTTCAGATTCTTCAGAGCCAGACACCATGTCCAACATACAAAGGCAACACCTCCAAAGCAACCACAGCAGCCAGGCCAGCAGGTCTAATTTGGCAATCAATCACACAGCCATCAATAAAAGAGTTCTCCAAACATCCGGAGTTTAAGATGCAGCTCGAAACAAAGGAGCAGTTGGTATCTCATTCCCAGCTTACAGGCCAAACAGACAACCATCTTTCACACATGGGCAGCCACGGTGTACTAACATCCATAGTACCAAACATTGACCTCAACTTAGACTTAATGTCCATACAGAGAACAAACTCTATGCTGCACCAAAATCCTTCAGCTCAAAATGAAATAGGAGCTCAACCTTCACTTCCTCATAAATAATTCAGAGTGGTACAAATGAGCTGCAACTAAGATGTCATTCTAACATAACAGCTACAATATGGCAAACCATCTGAAACGGCCTCAAGATGAATAAACTTGCAAAGGGCTCTTCTTGAACAAATGAACCAAATCTAGTGTAACAATGCCACAAAAGAAGATGCATCTAACCCACATAGCGAAGACCGAAAGACTGACAATGTCCCCTCAACAGATGCCAATGGTAGCCGCAAACTGTAGATCTAAACAACAGGGGTCCCAACACAAGCATTCTCAAATAACCAAGTGCTCCAACTAAATGTCAACTGCCAAAAGCAAACTGACAACCACAAACAATACTTTAAACTGAAAGAACTCCACACAACCTGAGAGAATACCTAATGGTAACCTAATCCCTCGAACAGACTGAAGTCACAAAGAGAGCTTCATAATGGATATACACTTGAGAATAGACCAACATCTCCAAAGGACCAAAGGAGATAATGCCTCAAGTAACACCAACATCTCCGACCAACTGAAGCAACCAAAGAACATCATGAATGAGAGATCCCAATACATGGACAAACCTCTCATAACAAATTGAAATCATTCATAACCAACAAGTCTTGGACAAAGGAGCAAAAACAGATTAGCTTGCAAACTAGTAAACCCAACTGCAATCTACAAAGTGCATCCCTTCGATGATGGAAAACACTAAGAAAATCAAATTTTCTGTTATGCATTTTCGAGCCCAAGTAGTTGCATACAAAACCACATATGGATTTCTTGTATGAGCTTGGCTCCTCATTCATTAACCTGAAATGCAATTAAAGCAAATGTCAAATGTTAGCCGAAATTTCAGAACATACCATCCCTGGATGGTAGCAACGGATGATTCCTCATTATCATAGTAGCAAACAAAAGGAATCTTCACAAATGGGCTAATTGTCAACTCAATTACATCATCAACAGTCTCGAAATCCATGGTGGCTATTTGCTTTATCTAAAACAACAAATGACTGAATGATGAGCCAATATATAGTACGAAATAAAGACCGGCCCCAAGGGCTAGGAATACATATATTACATCGATATGCCTCAATCCAAAAGTTTCGACAGACGCGAGCAATGAAGGAATGCCAAGAAAATGAGCACCCAGAACATAACGTAGGTCCAACAGAGCCAGAAACAAAAGGGGTCGAATAAGAACATGGCAGATTCTAAGGCCACTAACTAACTGGATGCACGCTCGACCTTCAGGGATGAAACCGGGTCTTCTTCTTCGTCAGCACTTGGCAACCTTTGTCTAGCGACTCAGATTCGCAAGCTAGACTTAATCTTGCAGTGCTGGCCTGCAAATCTTCCCCTTCCTCTTAGCTGCTTCTGGAATTATCCTAGCTTCGCTTGGAAAGGGAGATTGGCTCGACGATTTTTGGCGTTTAAGCCTTGTGTGTGGGAAACCTCCTGGTGGGCTCAGCGAGGATTTTCTTACGTTGCGGACATAGAGTTTATTTATAACCTTCACCAAAAAGGTTTTATAAGTAAAGACTTATAACCTGCTTTCATTTCATGTATGCAATATTCATCATGTTAATACTTTAACTTGCTAGGGAATAATGCTTTAATCCAGCTGTACACTGATTATATGTTTACCTTCCGCTGTTAAATTAAATTGTTCATAACTCTGATGTTGTATTAAAAGTGATGTAAGAAATGGTTAATAATGTTAGAAGGTTTATCCACTCATTATGCGATCCTGATGAAAAATGTGGATTTTCGAGTTCTCCCGCTGGGTGTGCTCGACGGAACAGTCTGGTCTATGCTCTCCTTGGGGTACTTAGTGTCTAATGGAAAGACAAGTACTCCTAGGAGGATATTAATCAGGCGGTTCTGCCACAGGTGGTATCAGAGCATAAATGAGAAAATAAAGCTTTGAAAACCGTTTCTAAATTAAAAATTGACAACAAGCTCTTTCCAAAAAGTTAGGACGTTGCATGCAAAGTTATATAAGTAGCCCTATTTCTATGGTTATGTACCTAGGCTAGATGGCACTCTGCTGATTTAGCTAGGTTTAATCCAGTTTCTGCAGGTACACTAGCCCCGAGCATAGTTCGCTAGCATCGACTAGCTACAGGGAGAGAACGATGTGCCAAAAATCTGAGAACGGTTGCCCTATATGTGGCAACAGCGAGGGAACGTATAGGACGCGCATTCATGCATATCGTGTTTGTGGTCTTTGTTGCGTTACGTTAATGTGTAATGAAAACCCCTTTGAGATCTGGTTAGACTTGTCTAGGTCTTCTGTTTATCCCTCCCCGAATTTCTCAAAAGCAACCTCAAGCGGTTTACACGCGAAGCAGATAATTCAGGTACAAGCTCAAGAGATACAAGGCACACAACAGTGGCTAGAAAAGATGCAATACTATTATTAGCAAGTTATGGATGTCCCAGCAGAACATTTGAAATTCTTCTCGATTTATGTCCATTTGTAATTGATTTCTTCTGATCCTTCATCCTTGGAAGGAAATCCTTTTTCTGTTTTCACTACCTCTATTATTCTGGGTTTTATTGGCTATATGATCTGTAATGGTTTCGGGGTAAATGACTTATGGTGCCGCAGCGAAACCGAGGGCCCCTGTGGAACAGCTGCCACATGGTCGTGCTGCTCGACACGCGCTGGTATCGAGGTCATTGACCAGGATCCGTTACAGGATTGTACTGATCCTCTTTCTCTTGCCATCAAACCCTTTACGTGGGAAAACTCCTTGTGTTCTAATGGGAAATTCATAGCGAGTTGATGAAGTAATGCTCTTTTCAAAGGACAAAGAAGATTATGGTGTTGAGGAAAGTTTATCAATCTTGTGGTCTTCAGTTGTACATGAAGCTATCAGAATTCCTATAGCACCTGTCCCATCGCTCTGTTCACGTGCACTGTGTTGCCAATTTACTCCGTTGGGTCACGTCCGTTTTCGTCGCAACCTCGCACGCTCTCTTTCCCCCTCTTTTTCCGCGCGCTCTTGTCGGTCCTCTGCCCCACACCCGTACTGGAACCCTCGTGGCCTCGGTCGTCTGTATGCTGCGTGAATCCTGCTGCCTCCTTTCTCGTTTTCCTCGCCCATGCTTGTTGGCGGACTGCGCCAGGACCGGTGACTACTCCACCTCTACAAAGACCGATCTCAGTTGCTTGGTACCACCACTCAGCGCATTCGACTTGTCTCGCCAACAGCCTTCTTCTCTCGAGCAAAGCCCTTAGCCCTTTAATCCTCCCTTACCAACCACCACCCACGAAGAATGGCAGGAGCCTGGGTCAGCAGCTACTGCCTGAACACCGAGGGGCTTTCCCAAGATTCTGTATGCCACCATGCAGAAACTCGGAATTAGAGATCGCCCCAAGTATGAGGGCCGTGAATATGAAGAGCATGGCACGGAGCGATGTGAAGTCACCGTCTAGGTTGGGAAAAGTGAAGACTTCCCCGACATAATTGAGGCCTGGAGTATGACCGCAACCGGGTTTCGCTTCGTCGACACCTACCAAGTTGTGGCCCGCAAAGCCTTGCGGCACCTTTGCCAGATCTATGAGGAGCCCATTGCTCGTACCCCCATGCGGTTCTTTCCACCCTTGGACAAGAATCGGCGGGTATGGGGGGCTCGCATGGAGGCTTTGCATGGGCAAGGCCTGCAAGAAGACAACCCGACCGTGGTGCACATGACCACGTATTTGCTTGCTCTGGATGAGCAGTATGACCGGCAGGCCTCGAAGTTGAGGGAGTGTCTTCGTCGAGCCGAGGAAGCCGAGATCTTCTCCAGGATGCTCCAAGTGCAACTCGCATAAGCACATGCCGATACAGCAGCCGCAGAGAGCCGTGAGACTGCCATTGCCGAAGCCCTGAAGGAGGCCGAAGACCGCCACACCCAGGAGCTGAAGGACGTTTTTCTCGTTACTAGAGCCAAGCGTAGGACGCTTGCCATGGATAGGCAGGAGCCTGTGATCTTGGAAGGGATTCCTGTCTACCCTCCCGAAAGAAGAGGAATTGATGTTCCGCCAGCACCTCCACCCACGGAAGCCTCAGAAATAGAGCCTTCCCTTCCCCTCACCCAGCCACCACCAAAAGAAGAAGCAGATCCGCAACCCAGTGCAGTATAGGAATCACGGGAGCCCTGGAATGAAGCCGTTCGGTCCGACGTAGTAGATTAGTTGCCCCCAGGGAGATGTACCCGTAGCCTAGTAGTGTTTTTTCCTCGTTTTCCCCAGTGTTGTTACCTTCCGTTGTAGTTTCGAAGCAGTATGTTTGTCTTGCAGCTTTGTGATGTTCTTATGCTGTCCTCAGAGGTAATATGTCGCTCTTCTACGGCAAACTAGGGTATGCGTAATTGATATATCCTACGCTAAGAGACTAATCAGGTGTTTGGATATCACCGTAGTGCGGGTCATTAGGACACCTGTGGAGACACGCGACGTACGCCGGGTCACTGTCGCCACGTGTCCTGCAGATGCCGCGAGCGCACCGGACCCGCTCACGCACTCGCTTTCGCATTATTGCGGTGCTGGGTGAGGGGAAGGGAAGGCTCTATTTCTGAGGCTTCCGTGGGTGGAGGTGCTGGCGGAACATCAATTCCTCTTCTTTCGGGAGGGTAGACAGGAATCCCTTCCAAGATCACAGGCTCCTGCCTATCCATGGCAAGCGTCCTACGCTTGGCTCTAGTAACGAGAAAAACGTCCTTCAGCTCCTGGGTGTGGCGCGTCTTCGGCCTCCTTCAGGGCTTCGGCAATGGCAGTCTCACGGCTCTCTGCGGCTGCTGTATCGGCATGTGCTTATGCGAGTTGCACTTGGAGCATCCTGGAGAAGATCTCGGCTTCCTCGGCTCGACGAAGACACTCCCTCAACTTCGAGGCCTGCCGGTCATACTGCTCATCCAGAGCAAGCAAATACGTGGTCATGTGCACCACGGTCGGGTTGTCTTCTTGCAGGCCTTGCCCATGCAAAGCCTCCATGCGAGCCCCCCATACCCGCCGATTCTTGTCCAAGGGTGGAAAGAACCGCATGGGGGTACGAGCAATGGGCTCCTCATAGATCTGGCAAAGGTGCCGCAAGGCTTTGCGGGCCACAACTTGGTAGGTGTCGACGAAGCGAAACCCGGTTGCGGTCATACTCCAGGCCTCAATTATGTCGGGGAAGTCTTCACTTTTCCCAACCTAGACGGTGACTTCACATCGCTCCGTGCCATGCTCTTCATATTCACGGCCCTCATACTTGGGGCGATCTCTAATTCCGAGTTTCTGCATGGTGGCATACAGAATCTTGGGAAAGCCCTCGGTGTTCAGGCAGTAGCTGCTGACCCAGGCTCCTGCCATTCTTCGTGGGTGGTGGTTGGTAAGGGAGGATTAAAGGGCTAAGGGCTTTGCTCGAGAGAAGAAGGCTGTTGGCGAGACAAGTCGAATGCGCTGAGTGGTGGTACCAAGCAACTGAGATCGGTCTTGTAGAGGTGGAGTAGTCACCGGTCCTGGCGCAGTCCGCCAACAAGCATGGGGCGAGGAAAACGAGAAAGGAGGCAGCAGGATTCACGCAGCATACAGACGACCGAGGCCACGAGGGTTCCAGTACGGGTGTGGGGCAGAGGACCGACAAGAGCGCGCGGAAAAAGAGGGGGAAAGAGAGCGTGCGAGGTTGCGACGAAAACGGACGTGACCCAACGGAGTAAATTGCAACACAGTGCACGTGAACAGAGCGATGGGACAGGTGCTATAGGAATTCTGATAGCTTCATGTACAACTGAAGACCACAAGATTGATAAACTTTCCTCAACACCATAATCTTCTTTGTCCTTTTGAAAAGAGCATTACTTCATCAACTCGCTATGAATTTCCCATTAGAACACAAGGAGTTTTCCCACGTAAAGGGTTTGATGGCAAGAGAAAGAGGATCAGTACAATCCTGTAACGGATCCTGGTCAATGACCTCGATACCAGCGCGTGTCGAGCAGCCACGACCATGTGGCAGCTGTTCCACAGGGGCCCTCGGTTTCGCTGCGGCACCATAAGTCATTTACCCCGAAACCAT
>JAHUYU010003103.1:0-19715 GCA_030439765.1 Tripidium arundinaceum | reverse complement strand
ATTTGGTTTACAAAAATAGTATCAACATTTGTATTTTCAAATAGGTCTACTATAAGAATATATATATGATGCGATTAATCTAATGATGCTTATTTGGTATCACAAATATTAATATTTTTTTATATATTTGGTTAAAGTTAAGATTGTTTGACTCCTCGAAATACGAGATGGAGACTTATTTTGAAAAGGGGGGGCATATAATAAAATATGCCCAAGTATATTACATATGACATAATAGTTGAGCTAAGACAATAACACAGCAATAGTCTACTTTTTTTAGTGTGTGCTGTGTGTTTTCAATGTTGACACAATCAGACAGTACTGCCTGCGAATTGCACGTGTGTAAATGTATCTAAAAGTAGAGCAAATTTGTCTCAGAAAAGGAGAATAAAAGTTGGAGCAACTGCTCAACATAGATCAGACACAGCCTTCCAAGAACAGGTGTCGTCCACATACATAGCTAGCATCAGTGCAGCACAATGACTGATCAGAAGTTCATAACGACACCAAAGACCAAACTGCCGTTCAAACGGACAGATCAGAAATTCAGAACGACACCAAAGACCAAACTGCAATTCAAATGGTTGGATGCAAAATTGGCAGCCAATTCGGATTTCGGAAAGCAGCAAGCCAACAACGACACGACGCTGTTGCAGAGGCAAACGAACTTTTTATTGTATAAGTAGATCGGTCATTTCACTTCCACAGCACACTCATCGATAAGCAGCAACAAACTACAGCTATTGAGAACAGTAACAGCACACAATCTCAAACCACAAAACATATCACTGATGAGAGCAAAATTGTTTGGGAAACAAACTCCCCAATACAGCTTTGATTGGTACACTCAACCTTCATTGACAGATGGGAAGATTACAGCAACCAGGAAAAAAAAGTCATCTATTGTGTTCAGACTCAGACAAGCACCACCCGTAAACAATCAAAACGTATTAGAGACCATCAGAACATCAAGTTTCTCTTGTTAAGATGATTCCGCTGGAATCACCGAGTTGTAGTGCTCACCGAGACCATAGGCATGCCTGTGAAACGACAGCTTGATGCTTGCATCACCGGCACCACTACCTCCGGATCCAGATTTGTATTCTTTGCCCATCTCCACGTCCAGGAAGGAGCCTGAGTAGACCACGATATGTTTCTTCAGGCAGTGGGTCAGCGCACCAAGTTCGAGCTGCCCACCCCAAGCTGCAGTGGATTCCATCTCCTCGCAGTACCTCTCGAAGCTCTCCATGGGATCTGGTCCAATATCGGCCTTGCCTTCCGCTAAGTAAAATGGGAGGAAATCAGCGGCGTGCTCCCTCATGTACTTGGCTGCCATTTGCCGTAGGTCCTGGTAACTGTACCGTTCAACGCCATTGGAATGGAGCAATAGCTGGTTTTCGACAGCACGGTACAGACAGTGACCGTCCGGCTTTATCTCTTGAATGGTCAGCCCCAAGGGCTCAAGCTTCCTTTCAAGCTTCTCGTTTTCTAGCACGCGGTCGCTCACGAGATTGCTTTGTTCTTCTTGGATCCGCTGCTCTCGAGCAGCTTCCTCCTTGGCCTTCTTCTCTCGCCGTCGTGCTCCCTTGCTGGGCTTTGCGGAATCCGAATTGCTGGAAACTGAAACACCAGCTATGGCTTTCACCAAGTTGTCAAGGTTTCCCTTCTCTGAGCTGCCAGAGGGTTTGTACCCAAAGGAAGCAAGCTCTGCAGCATGATTCACCTCTAACTCAGCTGAGAGGCGTGCAATCTCTTCCTCTACCTGCTTTTTCTTCGCCTTCTGCTCAGCTTTGCTTCCTTTTGCAGCAGCTTTCTTGAGGCTTGTTTCCTTATCCTGGAGTTTTGATTTCTCTTTCCTGTTTCAGATACATTGAACTTGTAAGGAAACTAGTGAGTTGCGATATAACTGGAAAAGAAGCAGCTCGCCATCTATGAAACCCTCAAGTAAACAGGCAAAGAACATCAAGGATGATAATACTTCATTCCAAATTATAGTTCACTTTAATTGTGTCCTAAGATAGAGAAGTTTGACTTAGGACAAAGCTAAAGTGAACTATAATTTGGAACGGAGGAAGTAAGAAATTAAAACAGCAAGTTCCAGCATCAACAAAAGTCAGCTACTCACCTGATTTTGCACAATATGGAGAAATATGAAACAGCCACAGCATTGCAGGTCACAGTCTTATAGGGTTTGACATGAACATACACTTGGCGCACAACAAAATACTTAACCAGTCAGCTGGCATAAAAGTGCCTCTAGAAATTGACCAGAACCTTCAGGTGTGAGCTTTGTTCCCCACAACGACTCGGCTACTATATTGTATAGCATTTAAATTGATCATTATACAAAGTTTTCAAACCTGAACTATTATGTCATACTTAATCTTCCGATATGTACATTATCAAACAGAGGTCCATCAGACCATAGCACAATCTAAACCACTGCACCTAAAGTGATGAATGCAGCAAATTTTTTTTTAAAAAAAAGAAAATTCTGGATGATATTGATATGATCTTCATAAATTTAATTGAATAGGAAATGAATAACCAAAGTGCATTACAATCGTAACACCTTTTCCTTTAGGCTGATTGGTTCAAGAGTGGGTTCATGGCATCAATCCTCTATCTCATTATGAAAGCAATTGGACTGCAAAGTTTGGCATAGATGTGCTTCTCTACTCCCAGTTTGTAGTCATGAAGTGACAATGCACTTTATTGTCAAGTGATTACGTAGACACGCACATGACACAAGTTGTACATGCTTAATGCCAATGGTTTGCCTCTTGGTTTCGTATGGATAGGCTTCTCTTAGATACAACGTGTGCTATTCTATCTCTAGGGTCATGTACTGAAGTGCATTGCCACTGCATCAGAAAGATATCACGGTGATATGATTGTTGGAGATTCTTAATGCCAATTGTTCGCCTCTTGGTTTCGAATTCGATGGATAGACTAGATACGATGTGTATCTCTAGGTTCACTTGTTATATGTCATGTACCAAAGTGCATTGTCACTTCATGACTACAAACTGGGAGTAGAGAAGCACATCTATGCCAAACTTTGCAGTCCAATTGCTTTCATAATGAGATAGAGGATTGATGCCATGAACCCACTCTTGAACCAATCAGCCTAAAGGAAAAGGTGTTACGATTGTAATGCACTTTGGTTATTCATTTCCTATTCAATTAAATTTATGAAGATCATATCAATATCATCCAGAATTTTCTTTTTTTTAAAAAAAAATTTGCTGCATTCATCACTTTAGGTGCAGTGGTTTAGATTGTGCTATGGTCTGATGGACCTCTGTTTGATAATGTACATATCGGAAGATTAAGTATGACATAATAGTTCAGGTTTGAAAACTTTGTATAATGATCAATTTAAATGCTATACAATATAGTAGCCGAGTCGTTGTGGGGAACAAAGCTCACACCTGAAGGTTCTGGTCAATTTCTAGAGGCACTTTTATGCCAGCTGACTGGTTAAGTATTTTGTTGTGCGCCAAGTGTATGTTCATGTCAAACCCTATAAGACTGTGACCTGCAATGCTGTGGCTGTTTCATATTTCTCCATATTGTGCAAAATCAGGTGAGTAGCTGACTTTTGTTGATGCTGGAACTTGCTGTTTTAATTTCTTACTTCCTCCGTTCCAAATTATAGTTCACTTTAGCTTTGTCCTAAGTCAAACTTCTCTATCTTAGGACACAATTAAAGTGAACTATAATTTGGAATGAAGTATTATCATCCTTGATGTTCTTTGCCTGTTTACTTGAGGGTTTCATAGATGGCGAGCTGCTTCTTTTCCAGTTATATCGCAACTCACTAGTTTCCTTACAAGTTCAATGTATCTGAAACAGGAAAGAGAAATCAAAACTCCAGGATAAGGAAACAAGCCTCAAGAAAGCTGCTGCAAAAGGAAGCAAAGCTGAGCAGAAGGCGAAGAAAAAGCAGGTAGAGGAAGAGATTGCACGCCTCTCAGCTGAGTTAGAGGTGAATCATGCTGCAGAGCTTGCTTCCTTTGGGTACAAACCCTCTGGCAGCTCAGAGAAGGGAAACCTTGACAACTTGGTGAAAGCCATAGCTGGTGTTTCAGTTTCCAGCAATTCGGATTCCGCAAAGCCCAGCAAGGGAGCACGACGGCGAGAGAAGAAGGCCAAGGAGGAAGCTGCTCGAGAGCAGCGGATCCAAGAAGAACAAAGCAATCTCGTGAGCGACCGCGTGCTAGAAAACGAGAAGCTTGAAAGGAAGCTTGAGCCCTTGGGGCTGACCATTCAAGAGATAAAGCCGGACGGTCACTGTCTGTACCGTGCTGTCGAAAACCAGCTATTGCTCCATTCCAATGGCGTTGAACGGTACAGTTACCAGGACCTACGGCAAATGGCAGCCAAGTACATGAGGGAGCACGCCGCTGATTTCCTCCCATTTTACTTAGCGGAAGGCAAGGCCGATATTGGACCAGATCCCATGGAGAGCTTCGAGAGGTACTGCGAGGAGATGGAATCCACTGCAGCTTGGGGTGGGCAGCTCGAACTTGGTGCGCTGACCCACTGCCTGAAGAAACATATCGTGGTCTACTCAGGCTCCTTCCTGGACGTGGAGATGGGCAAAGAATACAAATCTGGATCCGGAGGTAGTGGTGCCGGTGATGCAAGCATCAAGCTGTCGTTTCACAGGCATGCCTATGGTCTCGGTGAGCACTACAACTCGGTGATTCCAGCGGAATCATCTTAACAAGAGAAACTTGATGTTCTGATGGTCTCTAATACGTTTTGATTGTTTACGGGTGGTGCTTGTCTGAGTCTGAACACAATAGATGACTTTTTTTTCCTGGTTGCTGTAATCTTCCCATCTGTCAATGAAGGTTGAGTGTACCAATCAAAGCTGTATTGGGGAGTTTGTTTCCCAAACAATTTTGCTCTCATCAGTGATATGTTTTGTGGTTTGAGATTGTGTGCTGTTACTGTTCTCAATAGCTGTAGTTTGTTGCTGCTTATCGATGAGTGTGCTGTGGAAGTGAAATGACCGATCTACTTATACAATAAAAAGTTCGTTTGCCTCTGCAACAGCGTCGTGTCGTTGTTGGCTTGCTGCTTTCCGAAATCCGAATTGGCTGCCAATTTTGCATCCAACCATTTGAATTGCAGTTTGGTCTTTGGTGTCGTTCTGAATTTCTGATCTGTCCGTTTGAACGGCAGTTTGGTCTTTGGTGTCGTTATGAACTTCTGATCAGTCATTGTGCTGCACTGATGCTAGCTATGTATGTGGACGACACCTGTTCTTGGAAGGCTGTGTCTGATCTATGTTGAGCAGTTGCTCCAACTTTTATTCTCCTTTTCTGAGACAAATTTGCTCTACTTTTAGATACATTTACACACGTGCAATTCGCAGGCAGTACTGTCTGATTGTGTCAACATTGAAAACACACAGCACACACTAAAAAAAGTAGACTATTGCTGTGTTATTGTCTTAGCTCAACTATTATGTCATATGTAATATACTTGGGCATATTTTATTATATGCCCCCCCTTTTCAAAATAAGTCTCCATCTCGTATTTCGAGGAGTCAAACAATCTTAACTTTAACCAAATATATAAAAAAATATTAATATTTGTGATACCAAATAAGCATCATTAGATTAATCGCATCATATATATATTCTTATAGTAGACCTATTTGAAAATACAAATGTTGATACTATTTTTGTAAACCAAATATAGAGACTTATTTTAGTACAGAGGGAGTATTACTTAGACCACTTATTGGATCACTGAACCACTAATATTGTAAATGTCCTAGACAGGTAACTTTGGCGAGACTACAAGTCTTGATTGCTTGTATGCGAGTTGTGTCTAAGTTGTGTCATTGCCTTGTTCTACCTCTCATTTAATTTAGGCTGTCCTCTCGCACATAATGTTGTATCATAGGTGGTCTTATGCAGTGGCACGTAATCATGAGACGATTAACGACTAACTCATACAATACTGTCTTTTAAATTATCTTATAGGAATTCTATTATTCTCAATTTGTGCAATCAACAAAGGAAAATTTAATTTGTGAGTGCATGGCAATATTAAATCATATAATAGTGAAATAGTTGTCTCATGGTGATTGCTTCACAAAATAACCACCTCTTTCTCTCACCTCCCCCGCCGCTCTCCTCTACGTCATAAAAAATCCCATGGTGTATTAGGTGAGAGAAAGAGGTGGTTATTTTGTGAAGCAATCACCATGAGACAACTATTTCACTATTATATGATTTAATATTGCCATGCACTCACAAATTAAATTTTCCTTTGTTGATTGCACAAATTGAGAATAATAGAATTCCTATAAGATAATTTAAAAGACAGTATTGTATGAGTTAGTCGTTAATCGTCTCATGATTACGTGCCACTGCATAAGACCACCTATGATACAACATTATGTGCGAGAGGACAGCCTAAATTAAATGAGAGGTAGAACAAGGCAATGACACAACTTAGACACAACTCGCATACAAGCAATCAAGACTTGTAGTCTCGCCAAAGTTACCTGTCTAGGACATTTACAATATTAGTGGTTCAGTGATCCAATAAGTGGTCTAAGTAATACTCCCTCTGTACTAAAATAAGTCTCTATATTTGGTTTACAAAAATAGTATCAACATTTGTATTTTCAAATAGGTCTACTATAAGAATATATATATGATGCGATTAATCTAATGATGCTTATTTGGTATCACAAATATTAATATTTTTTTATATATTTGGTTAAAGTTAAGATTGTTTGACTCCTCGAAATACGAGATGGAGACTTATTTTGAAAAGGGGGGGCATATAATAAAATATGCCCAAGTATATTACATATGACATAATAGTTGAGCTAAGACAATAACACAGCAATAGTCTACTTTTTTTAGTGTGTGCTGTGTGTTTTCAATGTTGACACAATCAGACAGTACTGCCTGCGAATTGCACGTGTGTAAATGTATCTAAAAGTAGAGCAAATTTGTCTCAGAAAAGGAGAATAAAAGTTGGAGCAACTGCTCAACATAGATCAGACACAGCCTTCCAAGAACAGGTGTCGTCCACATACATAGCTAGCATCAGTGCAGCACAATGACTGATCAGAAGTTCATAACGACACCAAAGACCAAACTGCCGTTCAAACGGACAGATCAGAAATTCAGAACGACACCAAAGACCAAACTGCAATTCAAATGGTTGGATGCAAAATTGGCAGCCAATTCGGATTTCGGAAAGCAGCAAGCCAACAACGACACGACGCTGTTGCAGAGGCAAACGAACTTTTTATTGTATAAGTAGATCGGTCATTTCACTTCCACAGCACACTCATCGATAAGCAGCAACAAACTACAGCTATTGAGAACAGTAACAGCACACAATCTCAAACCACAAAACATATCACTGATGAGAGCAAAATTGTTTGGGAAACAAACTCCCCAATACAGCTTTGATTGGTACACTCAACCTTCATTGACAGATGGGAAGATTACAGCAACCAGGAAAAAAAAGTCATCTATTGTGTTCAGACTCAGACAAGCACCACCCGTAAACAATCAAAACGTATTAGAGACCATCAGAACATCAAGTTTCTCTTGTTAAGATGATTCCGCTGGAATCACCGAGTTGTAGTGCTCACCGAGACCATAGGCATGCCTGTGAAACGACAGCTTGATGCTTGCATCACCGGCACCACTACCTCCGGATCCAGATTTGTATTCTTTGCCCATCTCCACGTCCAGGAAGGAGCCTGAGTAGACCACGATATGTTTCTTCAGGCAGTGGGTCAGCGCACCAAGTTCGAGCTGCCCACCCCAAGCTGCAGTGGATTCCATCTCCTCGCAGTACCTCTCGAAGCTCTCCATGGGATCTGGTCCAATATCGGCCTTGCCTTCCGCTAAGTAAAATGGGAGGAAATCAGCGGCGTGCTCCCTCATGTACTTGGCTGCCATTTGCCGTAGGTCCTGGTAACTGTACCGTTCAACGCCATTGGAATGGAGCAATAGCTGGTTTTCGACAGCACGGTACAGACAGTGACCGTCCGGCTTTATCTCTTGAATGGTCAGCCCCAAGGGCTCAAGCTTCCTTTCAAGCTTCTCGTTTTCTAGCACGCGGTCGCTCACGAGATTGCTTTGTTCTTCTTGGATCCGCTGCTCTCGAGCAGCTTCCTCCTTGGCCTTCTTCTCTCGCCGTCGTGCTCCCTTGCTGGGCTTTGCGGAATCCGAATTGCTGGAAACTGAAACACCAGCTATGGCTTTCACCAAGTTGTCAAGGTTTCCCTTCTCTGAGCTGCCAGAGGGTTTGTACCCAAAGGAAGCAAGCTCTGCAGCATGATTCACCTCTAACTCAGCTGAGAGGCGTGCAATCTCTTCCTCTACCTGCTTTTTCTTCGCCTTCTGCTCAGCTTTGCTTCCTTTTGCAGCAGCTTTCTTGAGGCTTGTTTCCTTATCCTGGAGTTTTGATTTCTCTTTCCTGTTTCAGATACATTGAACTTGTAAGGAAACTAGTGAGTTGCGATATAACTGGAAAAGAAGCAGCTCGCCATCTATGAAACCCTCAAGTAAACAGGCAAAGAACATCAAGGATGATAATACTTCATTCCAAATTATAGTTCACTTTAATTGTGTCCTAAGATAGAGAAGTTTGACTTAGGACAAAGCTAAAGTGAACTATAATTTGGAACGGAGGAAGTAAGAAATTAAAACAGCAAGTTCCAGCATCAACAAAAGTCAGCTACTCACCTGATTTTGCACAATATGGAGAAATATGAAACAGCCACAGCATTGCAGGTCACAGTCTTATAGGGTTTGACATGAACATACACTTGGCGCACAACAAAATACTTAACCAGTCAGCTGGCATAAAAGTGCCTCTAGAAATTGACCAGAACCTTCAGGTGTGAGCTTTGTTCCCCACAACGACTCGGCTACTATATTGTATAGCATTTAAATTGATCATTATACAAAGTTTTCAAACCTGAACTATTATGTCATACTTAATCTTCCGATATGTACATTATCAAACAGAGGTCCATCAGACCATAGCACAATCTAAACCACTGCACCTAAAGTGATGAATGCAGCAAATTTTTTTTTAAAAAAAAGAAAATTCTGGATGATATTGATATGATCTTCATAAATTTAATTGAATAGGAAGATTAAGTATGACATAATAGTTCAGGTTTGAAAACTTTGTATAATGATCAATTTAAATGCTATACAATATAGTAGCCGAGTCGTTGTGGGGAACAAAGCTCACACCTGAAGGTTCTGGTCAATTTCTAGAGGCACTTTTATGCCAGCTGACTGGTTAAGTATTTTGTTGTGCGCCAAGTGTATGTTCATGTCAAACCCTATAAGACTGTGACCTGCAATGCTGTGGCTGTTTCATATTTCTCCATATTGTGCAAAATCAGGTGAGTAGCTGACTTTTGTTGATGCTGGAACTTGCTGTTTTAATTTCTTACTTCCTCCGTTCCAAATTATAGTTCACTTTAGCTTTGTCCTAAGTCAAACTTCTCTATCTTAGGACACAATTAAAGTGAACTATAATTTGGAATGAAGTATTATCATCCTTGATGTTCTTTGCCTGTTTACTTGAGGGTTTCATAGATGGCGAGCTGCTTCTTTTCCAGTTATATCGCAACTCACTAGTTTCCTTACAAGTTCAATGTATCTGAAACAGGAAAGAGAAATCAAAACTCCAGGATAAGGAAACAAGCCTCAAGAAAGCTGCTGCAAAAGGAAGCAAAGCTGAGCAGAAGGCGAAGAAAAAGCAGGTAGAGGAAGAGATTGCACGCCTCTCAGCTGAGTTAGAGGTGAATCATGCTGCAGAGCTTGCTTCCTTTGGGTACAAACCCTCTGGCAGCTCAGAGAAGGGAAACCTTGACAACTTGGTGAAAGCCATAGCTGGTGTTTCAGTTTCCAGCAATTCGGATTCCGCAAAGCCCAGCAAGGGAGCACGACGGCGAGAGAAGAAGGCCAAGGAGGAAGCTGCTCGAGAGCAGCGGATCCAAGAAGAACAAAGCAATCTCGTGAGCGACCGCGTGCTAGAAAACGAGAAGCTTGAAAGGAAGCTTGAGCCCTTGGGGCTGACCATTCAAGAGATAAAGCCGGACGGTCACTGTCTGTACCGTGCTGTCGAAAACCAGCTATTGCTCCATTCCAATGGCGTTGAACGGTACAGTTACCAGGACCTACGGCAAATGGCAGCCAAGTACATGAGGGAGCACGCCGCTGATTTCCTCCCATTTTACTTAGCGGAAGGCAAGGCCGATATTGGACCAGATCCCATGGAGAGCTTCGAGAGGTACTGCGAGGAGATGGAATCCACTGCAGCTTGGGGTGGGCAGCTCGAACTTGGTGCGCTGACCCACTGCCTGAAGAAACATATCGTGGTCTACTCAGGCTCCTTCCTGGACGTGGAGATGGGCAAAGAATACAAATCTGGATCCGGAGGTAGTGGTGCCGGTGATGCAAGCATCAAGCTGTCGTTTCACAGGCATGCCTATGGTCTCGGTGAGCACTACAACTCGGTGATTCCAGCGGAATCATCTTAACAAGAGAAACTTGATGTTCTGATGGTCTCTAATACGTTTTGATTGTTTACGGGTGGTGCTTGTCTGAGTCTGAACACAATAGATGACTTTTTTTTCCTGGTTGCTGTAATCTTCCCATCTGTCAATGAAGGTTGAGTGTACCAATCAAAGCTGTATTGGGGAGTTTGTTTCCCAAACAATTTTGCTCTCATCAGTGATATGTTTTGTGGTTTGAGATTGTGTGCTGTTACTGTTCTCAATAGCTGTAGTTTGTTGCTGCTTATCGATGAGTGTGCTGTGGAAGTGAAATGACCGATCTACTTATACAATAAAAAGTTCGTTTGCCTCTGCAACAGCGTCGTGTCGTTGTTGGCTTGCTGCTTTCCGAAATCCGAATTGGCTGCCAATTTTGCATCCAACCATTTGAATTGCAGTTTGGTCTTTGGTGTCGTTCTGAATTTCTGATCTGTCCGTTTGAACGGCAGTTTGGTCTTTGGTGTCGTTATGAACTTCTGATCAGTCATTGTGCTGCACTGATGCTAGCTATGTATGTGGACGACACCTGTTCTTGGAAGGCTGTGTCTGATCTATGTTGAGCAGTTGCTCCAACTTTTATTCTCCTTTTCTGAGACAAATTTGCTCTACTTTTAGATACATTTACACACGTGCAATTCGCAGGCAGTACTGTCTGATTGTGTCAACATTGAAAACACACAGCACACACTAAAAAAAGTAGACTATTGCTGTGTTATTGTCTTAGCTCAACTATTATGTCATATGTAATATACTTGGGCATATTTTATTATATGCCCCCCCTTTTCAAAATAAGTCTCCATCTCGTATTTCGAGGAGTCAAACAATCTTAACTTTAACCAAATATATAAAAAAATATTAATATTTGTGATACCAAATAAGCATCATTAGATTAATCGCATCATATATATATTCTTATAGTAGACCTATTTGAAAATACAAATGTTGATACTATTTTTGTAAACCAAATATAGAGACTTATTTTAGTACAGAGGGAGTATTACATATGACATAATAGTTGAGCTAAGACAATAACACAGCAATAGTCTACTTTTTTTAGTGTGTGCTGTGTGTTTTCAATGTTGACACAATCAGACAGTACTGCCTGCGAATTGCACGTGTGTAAATGTATCTAAAAGTAGAGCAAATTTGTCTCAGAAAAGGAGAATAAAAGTTGGAGCAACTGCTCAACATAGATCAGACACAGCCTTCCAAGAACAGGTGTCGTCCACATACATAGCTAGCATCAGTGCAGCACAATGACTGATCAGAAGTTCATAACGACACCAAAGACCAAACTGCCGTTCAAACGGACAGATCAGAAATTCAGAACGACACCAAAGACCAAACTGCAATTCAAATGGTTGGATGCAAAATTGGCAGCCAATTCGGATTTCGGAAAGCAGCAAGCCAACAACGACACGACGCTGTTGCAGAGGCAAACGAACTTTTTATTGTATAAGTAGATCGGTCATTTCACTTCCACAGCACACTCATCGATAAGCAGCAACAAACTACAGCTATTGAGAACAGTAACAGCACACAATCTCAAACCACAAAACATATCACTGATGAGAGCAAAATTGTTTGGGAAACAAACTCCCCAATACAGCTTTGATTGGTACACTCAACCTTCATTGACAGATGGGAAGATTACAGCAACCAGGAAAAAAAAGTCATCTATTGTGTTCAGACTCAGACAAGCACCACCCGTAAACAATCAAAACGTATTAGAGACCATCAGAACATCAAGTTTCTCTTGTTAAGATGATTCCGCTGGAATCACCGAGTTGTAGTGCTCACCGAGACCATAGGCATGCCTGTGAAACGACAGCTTGATGCTTGCATCACCGGCACCACTACCTCCGGATCCAGATTTGTATTCTTTGCCCATCTCCACGTCCAGGAAGGAGCCTGAGTAGACCACGATATGTTTCTTCAGGCAGTGGGTCAGCGCACCAAGTTCGAGCTGCCCACCCCAAGCTGCAGTGGATTCCATCTCCTCGCAGTACCTCTCGAAGCTCTCCATGGGATCTGGTCCAATATCGGCCTTGCCTTCCGCTAAGTAAAATGGGAGGAAATCAGCGGCGTGCTCCCTCATGTACTTGGCTGCCATTTGCCGTAGGTCCTGGTAACTGTACCGTTCAACGCCATTGGAATGGAGCAATAGCTGGTTTTCGACAGCACGGTACAGACAGTGACCGTCCGGCTTTATCTCTTGAATGGTCAGCCCCAAGGGCTCAAGCTTCCTTTCAAGCTTCTCGTTTTCTAGCACGCGGTCGCTCACGAGATTGCTTTGTTCTTCTTGGATCCGCTGCTCTCGAGCAGCTTCCTCCTTGGCCTTCTTCTCTCGCCGTCGTGCTCCCTTGCTGGGCTTTGCGGAATCCGAATTGCTGGAAACTGAAACACCAGCTATGGCTTTCACCAAGTTGTCAAGGTTTCCCTTCTCTGAGCTGCCAGAGGGTTTGTACCCAAAGGAAGCAAGCTCTGCAGCATGATTCACCTCTAACTCAGCTGAGAGGCGTGCAATCTCTTCCTCTACCTGCTTTTTCTTCGCCTTCTGCTCAGCTTTGCTTCCTTTTGCAGCAGCTTTCTTGAGGCTTGTTTCCTTATCCTGGAGTTTTGATTTCTCTTTCCTGTTTCAGATACATTGAACTTGTAAGGAAACTAGTGAGTTGCGATATAACTGGAAAAGAAGCAGCTCGCCATCTATGAAACCCTCAAGTAAACAGGCAAAGAACATCAAGGATGATAATACTTCATTCCAAATTATAGTTCACTTTAATTGTGTCCTAAGATAGAGAAGTTTGACTTAGGACAAAGCTAAAGTGAACTATAATTTGGAACGGAGGAAGTAAGAAATTAAAACAGCAAGTTCCAGCATCAACAAAAGTCAGCTACTCACCTGATTTTGCACAATATGGAGAAATATGAAACAGCCACAGCATTGCAGGTCACAGTCTTATAGGGTTTGACATGAACATACACTTGGACGCACAACAAAATACTTAACCAGTCAGCTGGCATAAAAGTGCCTCTAGAAATTGACCAGAACCTTCAGGTGTGAGCTTTGTTCCCCACAACGACTCGGCTACTATATTGTATAGCATTTAAATTGATCATTATACAAAGTTTTCAAACCTGAACTATTATGTCATACTTAATCTTCCGATATGTACATTATCAAACAGAGGTCCATCAGACCATAGCACAATCTAAACCACTGCACCTAAAGTGATGAATGCAGCAAATTTTTTTTTAAAAAAAAGAAAATTCTGGATGATATTGATATGATCTTCATAAATTTAATTGAATAGGAAATGAATAACCAAAGTGCATTACAATCGTAACACCTTTTCCTTTAGGCTGATTGGTTCAAGAGTGGGTTCATGGCATCAATCCTCTATCTCATTATGAAAGCAATTGGACTGCAAAGTTTGGCATAGATGTGCTTCTCTACTCCCAGTTTGTAGTCATGAAGTGACAATGCACTTTGGTACATGACATATAACAAGTGAACCTAGAGATACACATCGTATCTAGTCTATCCATCGAATTCGAAACCAAGAGGCGAACAATTGGCATTAAGAATCTCCAACAATCATATCACCGTGATATCTTTCTGATGCAGTGGCAATGCACTTCAGTACATGACCCTAGAGATAGAATAGCACACGTTGTATCTAAGAGAAGCCTATCCATACGAAACCAAGAGGCAAACCATTGGCATTAAGCATGTACAACTTGTGTCATGTGCGTGTCTACGTAATCACTTGACAATAAAGTGCATGCAAGTATATATTTTGTTTGCAATCCATACATAATTACATAAATAAATAGCTTTAATAGCGAGGAACTTTAATTGTGACCATATTTTTTTTAGTGTCCTGAGGGCTCTCCCAATGCAGACACTACCATAGTTTCTGTGTATTAATTATCTTGCCTAGTGAGTAGTTTGCTAATGTGGCAATAGATTTATTGAAGAGAGAAAGAAAAAAAAAAGAGAAACCGTTTCTACATCAAGAAACAGAGTGTTCACATGCATCTAAGCCGGAAGAAAAAATCGCTATCACGTTGTGGACAGCGACATCATTTCTAGTGGCATCACTCAGATCATGTGCGCCCGTGCCCCACAACCTCCCGCTGCCGATGTGCGCCCTACGCGCCGCCGCAAAATCCCCGTGCCTCACACACTCCAGCAACCCCTGCGGCCTGCTCCACTCGCACACCCACAGCCCCGCCCCCTCCCCATCCCGCGATGCCGCTTTCCCGCAAGTGCGCTCTTTTTTTCCTGCCTGCCCCAACAAAAGGCGGCAATCTTCCTCCCTCTCCCATCTACAAGCATCATCTATAGGACTCAATCCATCCATCACGAAGTGTTGGTCAGGCGGATTCATCCCAAGCCTGGTTGCCGGCTCTAATCTGAGTCTGAGATATGATATGTCACCAACTAGCAGTCTGAGTCTGAGGTATGTTTGCAGTTGCTGTGTAACTTAGCATGTATGATATGGTATCTGAGTGTCACAGTACGGACACACAGTCACATGTCCTTTCTAGTTCATGGCAGGGCTGACAACTGATATAATCCCTTCTGATAAAGATAGTTGAGGCTAGCATATATGCCACATGGTTGCTGTAATCTTCCCATCTGTCAATGAAGGTTGAGTGTACCAATCAAAGCTGTATTGGGGAGTTTGTTTCCCAAACAATTTTGCTCTCATCAGTGATATGTTTTGTGGTTTGAGATTGTGTGCTGTTACTGTTCTCAATAGCTGTAGTTTGTTGCTGCTTATCGATGAGTGTGCTGTGGAAGTGAAATGACCGATCTACTTATACAATAAAAAGTTCGTTTGCCTCTGCAACAGCGTCGTGTCGTTGTTGGCTTGCTGCTTTCCGAAATCCGAATTGGCTGCCAATTTTGCATCCAACCATTTGAATTGCAGTTTGGTCTTTGGTGTCGTTCTGAATTTCTGATCTGTCCGTTTGAACGGCAGTTTGGTCTTTGGTGTCGTTATGAACTTCTGATCAGTCATTGTGCTGCACTGATGCTAGCTATGTATGTGGACGACACCTGTTCTTGGAAGGCTGTGTCTGATCTATGTTGAGCAGTTGCTCCAACTTTTATTCTCCTTTTCTGAGACAAATTTGCTCTACTTTTAGATACATTTACACACGTGCAATTCGCAGGCAGTACTGTCTGATTGTGTCAACATTGAAAACACACAGCACACACTAAAAAAAGTAGACTATTGCTGTGTTATTGTCTTAGCTCAACTATTATGTCATATGTAATATACTTGGGCATATTTTATTATATGCCCCCCCTTTTCAAAATAAGTCTCCATCTCGTATTTCGAGGAGTCAAACAATCTTAACTTTAACCAAATATATAAAAAAATATTAATATTTGTGATACCAAATAAGCATCATTAGATTAATCGCATCATATATATATTCTTATAGTAGACCTATTTGAAAATACAAATGTTGATACTATTTTTGTAAACCAAATATAGAGACTTATTTTAGTACAGAGGGAGTATTACATATGACATAATAGTTGAGCTAAGACAATAACACAGCAATAGTCTACTTTTTTTAGTGTGTGCTGTGTGTTTTCAATGTTGACACAATCAGACAGTACTGCCTGCGAATTGCACGTGTGTAAATGTATCTAAAAGTAGAGCAAATTTGGTTTACAAAAATAGTATCAACATTTGTATTTTCAAATAGGTCTACTATAAGAATATATATATGATGCGATTAATCTAATGATGCTTATTTGGTATCACAAATATTAATATTTTTTTATATATTTGGTTAAAGTTAAGATTGTTTGACTCCTCGAAATACGAGATGGAGACTTATTTTGAAAAGGGGGGGCATATAATAAAATATGCCCAAGTATATTACATATGACATAATAGTTGAGCTAAGACAATAACACAGCAATAGTCTACTTTTTTTAGTGTGTGCTGTGTGTTTTCAATGTTGACACAATCAGACAGTACTGCCTGCGAATTGCACGTGTGTAAATGTATCTAAAAGTAGAGCAAATTTGTCTCAGAAAAGGAGAATAAAAGTTGGAGCAACTGCTCAACATAGATCAGACACAGCCTTCCAAGAACAGGTGTCGTCCACATACATAGCTAGCATCAGTGCAGCACAATGACTGATCAGAAGTTCATAACGACACCAAAGACCAAACTGCCGTTCAAACGGACAGATCAGAAATTCAGAACGACACCAAAGACCAAACTGCAATTCAAATGGTTGGATGCAAAATTGGCAGCCAATTCGGATTTCGGAAAGCAGCAAGCCAACAACGACACGACGCTGTTGCAGAGGCAAACGAACTTTTTATTGTATAAGTAGATCGGTCATTTCACTTCCACAGCACACTCATCGATAAGCAGCAACAAACTACAGCTATTGAGAACAGTAACAGCACACAATCTCAAACCACAAAACATATCACTGATGAGAGCAAAATTGTTTGGGAAACAAACTCCCCAATACAGCTTTGATTGGTACACTCAACCTTCATTGACAGATGGGAAGATTACAGCAACCATGTGGCATATATGCTAGCCTCAACTATCTTTATCAGAAGGGATTATATCAGTTGTCAGCCCTGCCATGAACTAGAAAGGACATGTGACTGTGTGTCCGTACTGTGACACTCAGATACCATATCATACATGCTAAGTTACACAGCAACTGCAAACATACCTCAGACTCAGACTGCTAGTTGGTGACATATCATATCTCAGACTCAGATTAGAGCCGGCAACCAGGCTTGGGATGAATCCGCCTGACCAACACTTCGTGATGGATGGATTGAGTCCTATAGATGATGCTTGTAGATGGGAGAGGGAGGAAGATTGCCGCCTTTTGTTGGGGCAGGCAGGAAAAAAAGAGCGCACTTGCGGGAAAGCGGCATCGCGGGATGGGGAGGGGGCGGGGCTGTGGGTGTGCGAGTGGAGCAGGCCGCAGGGGTTGCTGGAGTGTGTGAGGCACGGGGATTTTGCGGCGGCGCGTAGGGCGCACATCGGCAGCGGGAGGTTGTGGGGCACGGGCGCACATGATCTGAGTGATGCCACTAGAAATGATGTCGCTGTCCACAACGTGATAGCGATTTTTTCTTCCGGCTTAGATGCATGTGAACACTCTGTTTCTTGATGTAGAAACGGTTTCTCTTTTTTTTTTCTTTCTCTCTTCAATAAATCTATTGCCACATTAGCAAACTACTCACTAGGCAAGATAATTAATACACAGAAACTATGGTAGTGTCTGCATTGGGAGAGCCCTCAGGACACTAAAAAAAATATGGTCACAATTAAAGTTCCTCGCTATTAAAGCTATTTATTTATGTAATTATGTATGGATTGCAAACAAAATATATACTTGCATGCACTTTATTGTCAAGTGATTACGTAGACACGCACATGACACAAGTTGTACATGCTTAATGCCAATGGTTTGCCTCTTGGTTTCGTATGGATAGGCTTCTCTTAGATACAACGTGTGCTATTCTATCTCTAGGGTCATGTACTGAAGTGCATTGCCACTGCATCAGAAAGATATCACGGTGATATGATTGTTGGAGATTCTTAATGCCAATTGTTCGCCTCTTGGTTTCGAATTCGATGGATAGACTAGATACGATGTGTATCTCTAGGTTCACTTGTTATATGTCATGTACCAAAGTGCATTGTCACTTCATGACTACAAACTGGGAGTAGAGAAGCACATCTATGCCAAACTTTGCAGTCCAATTGCTTTCATAATGAGATAGAGGATTGATGCCATGAACCCACTCTTGAACCAATCAGCCTAAAGGAAAAGGTGTTACGATTGTAATGCACTTTGGTTATTCATTTCCTATTCAATTAAATTTATGAAGATCATATCAATATCATCCAGAATTTTCTTTTTTTTAAAAAAAAATTTGCTGCATTCATCACTTTAGGTGCAGTGGTTTAGATTGTGCTATGGTCTGATGGACCTCTGTTTGATAATGTACATATCGGAAGATTAAGTATGACATAATAGTTCAGGTTTGAAAACTTTGTATAATGATCAATTTAAATGCTATACAATATAGTAGCCGAGTCGTTGTGGGGAACAAAGCTCACACCTGAAGGTTCTGGTCAATTTCTAGAGGCACTTTTATGCCAGCTGACTGGTTAAGTATTTTGTTGTGCGCCAAGTGTATGTTCATGTCAAACCCTATAAGACTGTGACCTGCAATGCTGTGGCTGTTTCATATTTCTCCATATTGTGCAAAATCAGGTGAGTAGCTGACTTTTGTTGATGCTGGAACTTGCTGTTTTAATTTCTTACTTCCTCCGTTCCAAATTATAGTTCACTTTAGCTTTGTCCTAAGTCAAACTTCTCTATCTTAGGACACAATTAAAGTGAACTATAATTTGGAATGAAGTATTATCATCCTTGATGTTCTTTGCCTGTTTACTTGAGGGTTTCATAGATGGCGAGCTGCTTCTTTTCCAGTTATATCGCAACTCACTAGTTTCCTTACAAGTTCAATGTATCTGAAACAGGAAAGAGAAATCAAAACTCCAGGATAAGGAAACAAGCCTCAAGAAAGCTGCTGCAAAAGGAAGCAAAGCTGAGCAGAAGGCGAAGAAAAAGCAGGTAGAGGAAGAGATTGCACGCCTCTCAGCTGAGTTAGAGGTGAATCATGCTGCAGAGCTTGCTTCCTTTGGGTACAAACCCTCTGGCAGCTCAGAGAAGGGAAACCTTGACAACTTGGTGAAAGCCATAGCTGGTGTTTCAGTTTCCAGCAATTCGGATTCCGCAAAGCCCAGCAAGGGAGCACGACGGCGAGAGAAGAAGGCCAAGGAGGAAGCTGCTCGAGAGCAGCGGATCCAAGAAGAACAAAGCAATCTCGTGAGCGACCGCGTGCTAGAAAACGAGAAGCTTGAAAGGAAGCTTGAGCCCTTGGGGCTGACCATTCAAGAGATAAAGCCGGACGGTCACTGTCTGTACCGTGCTGTCGAAAACCAGCTATTGCTCCATTCCAATGGCGTTGAACGGTACAGTTACCAGGACCTACGGCAAATGGCAGCCAAGTACATGAGGGAGCACGCCGCTGATTTCCTCCCATTTTACTTAGCGT